>SNVD02000731.1:0-137751 GCA_013180625.2 Boswellia sacra | reverse complement strand
CATTCGTAAATCTTCTGGCAGCCAAGGGTGCAAAAGATGTACTTTGAGGGATGGGGAACACATAAAGGAAATCAAGTCAAACTCTAGTAGGATAGATAACCAGTCAATTGTTATTAGTCTCAGTAGGGGGAGGAAAGTTTGGACACTATAGCGAAAGAGAAGTTGGAATGTTATATCCTTTTCTGGGTACGGACTAAGGACTAATCCAATCTTGAATTAAAAAGGTAGTCTCAAAAAGTTTTTCCAGCTTCATGCAAAATCCCTTATTCAACGGCTATGATTAAAGGGAAGAAGGTCACTCAGATCGTAATATTTTGCTGTTTGATGAGCTTATCCCCTACCTACTTATCAGGGCTGAAGACATGAATTGGGACCTTGATGATACTTATCAAAACAAAGAATTGATACTGTAGAGGGTCTTCCAAGTACAGAATAAGGGAAAGGTGATCTGTTTCAATCAAAATAGCAAGAGGTATCAAAAGAACCCAATCCTAGATGACATTCAATATCATGTACCCATGTTACTATACGTAAATTAGCTAGTGGTATGCAATTTCCTACTTGAGAATTTAGATCAAGTATCTCGTATCTATAAGCAGGGGGGCGTGGCCAAGACCAGCTGACTACCCCTTTCCACTCGGCCTTTCTTTACTATGTGAATAGGGTCTTAGTATGGATGGGCGTTCTGGGTAGGTCATAACAAGTCTCTGGTTGAAGGTTTGGAGCACTCGCAATTCATCACCATTTTGTATGCTTCTAATGGATGATTGGTATATAAGTATTGACCTAAGCCCCATGCTGAGGCTCGACTCTTGAATTGTATGTGAGTTGCCTCGTATGACTCTTTCTAAGAACTTGAAGCCCTCTCTCTTTACTCTTTTCTTTAAATAGAAAGAAAAAAAATATATTTACAAGATGAAAAAGACTTTTGTCAAAAAGCCTTTGCCCTCCTATTCAACGAGGCTATTAGACAAGCACCTTTGTTCCTTGACTTCTCTGCTCAATCAAGCTTCCTTGTTGCTTAGTGTAGTCTCGATCCATAGTTTCTAAACTCTGTCCCTTATAGCCTAGTCTATATCCATAGCTGACGATGACTTCATATTGATGCCTTTCCCTTTGTAAATAGCTAAGTGACTTTGTAACCTTAACGTACTTATTTTTTTACTTCTTTTCTTACAGTATTATGGAAAAAGAAAACAAGTGCTAGACCAAACTAGTAGTTGAGTGCTCCTTATTGTTCGAATCTTGTCCAAGTCTAAGCTTTCCAAGCTCTAAGCTGTTAGGGAACTTTGCAAGGGTCTTACCACCTTATTGATTTACAATATTTGAGTCTTTGGAGTTTTTGGGATTATATTCCACGTCGAGGATTTGTGCTTGTGGGCTAAGGTGAAAATTGCAGACCAACAGATTTGGTGGTCGATAATTGTTCAGACTTGCTAAACATTGTCGTGGCACCTGTAGTAGGGCAGAAGACTTATCGCGATGGCCGCAAACCAATTTACAATATCTTCATCACTGACATTTATCAAGGAGGCCATGTGGATCGGCCAAGGTCTTCTTTAGCTAATGAGAGCTCGATCCTGAAGCCTTCGGATTATCTTTTTGATAAGCACCTCTATCTGTATAAGGAATTCACTGCTGATAGATCCTGCCCAGTGTCCTCCTCTTTCCCTTGTCGTCTTCCGACCATGGGAGTATACAATGACAACTTTAGGACACTCATGCTTGATCGTAGACTACCTCTTGAACATCCAATTACGCATTGCTCCGACATAAACTATGCAACAACGCTGGCCGAATGTGCTTGACGGTCCCCTATAATATGCTCACTTGGGAACTTCTTAATCCAGTTGTTCCAAGAGTCTCCGCTAGTTGAACCCCGTCTAGTATACTCTCTGTTTCGCTCATCCCTTTACCCAGCTGTTTGATCGAATACTATCACCTAGGTTCCTAAACTTGGAATGGATGGTGAAGCGTAGGTGGCAAGTAATTATATGGATAAGATGCTTTACCCATAGACGCTTCTCCAGCTCTTGAAAAGAATTATATGGGAGTCATCCTCAAAGGACTTCTCGAATGACCATACCGGGGAATTCTATCGTACTTTGTACAGCTATTGTTAGTGATCCTATAGAGCCTACCCAAAGGTTCAAGTTGGATTGTAGGAAATGGGCGATACGTTTTTGTATTTCTGTGATAAGCTTTATAGCACCCACGATTCCCAGTATTGAGTCGTTGGCATATTGCGCGTAACAAATCCTTATTAAGTAATGGGCTTTTAAGTGGGCCAGCTTACGGGCCAGGCGTCTCTCTAAATTTATAACTAGTATCGCCTCCCCGCCCAGCTCCATCAACAGGCCCTTTCTTTTATAATACTTAATAAGGTCTTTCAGGCCCAATTATTATTACAGCATTCTCTACCATAGAATTGGGCCTTCGAGGTCAACTCAGTAGCTTCTATGAGCAAGGCTTTGCAATGGAGGCTTGAGGGCTTGTTAAGGAAGACGGCAAAGGGTTGACGAAGGGGGGAAAAAGGCATTTTTCTGGTTCCCTCTAAACCGGGGTACTTGTGCGGGGTGTGCCACGACAAAACAAGGGAATGAAAGGCTGCTTTGCGTTGGATTCTCTTTACCATTCCCATAATGGTTGGCCTGTCTTCGGTAGCGTTGAACCTTGCTTTGTCTCAAGAGTTTTTTTGGTCATCAATATGACCTGTCCTTAATAACTGTTTTTATTTTCTGAACAATCAGAATATTGTAGTTCTGTTAGATCCTCCCTATCTCCTTATCGAGCTTATGTAGGTAGATGTATCCTAGTAGGGCCGATAGTATTCTTGGGACTGGGTAAGGGCCCTTCTCACCTCCTATCAGTCACTCGACGGAAAAGACTTTCTGAATGGACTAAAAGAACTGGGGATTGTTGATCTCTTCCTTAAAGATTGGGATGAGTCAATATCAGTCGACGGTGTGAAAACGCTTCCTGATGTCGAATTCTAAAAACCAGTGAAAGATTCCCTACTATTCTTTGATCTGTCTTAGGACCAAGTGGCAGCCTCGACCCGAGTAGAAGTGCGATGTGCCTAGAAACTTAAGATCATAAATAGATTTGAGTACCATTTTAATCACCTCTTTCATGATCTTTTCTATAGGTAGAACTACTGCGAGTGGTCTAAACTTCGACTCTTATTTCTTTCTTCATATTACAAAGGGGAGCAAGGCCATTTTTTTCTCCCATCATTTCAGTGACTCATAGGACTTCCGTTAGCTCAATGTTTTTGGTTTTTGAGAACGGCCCCTACCTCTTGAGGATCGAAACGATTATCCCTGCTCGATGGGTCTACATCCATCCCTAAATGTCATCAGATACTATTCACTTCCCTGCTACTCTTGTAACCGTCACCTGTAATCTGCGCAGATGTGTCTACATCCCCTTGAATGGACGAGAAAGAAAGGATTTCTCTGAGTAACCCCCTAGATTCTAGACTCAAAATTTAAATTTCTTGTGTGAGCATTCGGTACATGTATCAGTCCGTGTCCAAGAAAGAGTGAAAGGGTCACCACTTCTGAGGATCCTCCCTAATCTTAGATAGGTCATCTGAGGGTTCGTCATGCCTCATTGCTATGATTACACACTAGGCTACCCGTGAATGCGGCTTTCGTCCTGCCAAAGCGTTTGAGACCACGATATTGTGCCAAAGCCTCTTTCAAGACCTAAAAGAACACGAACGAGCTAGGGACACATTTAGAGAAAGGAGTCTCCACCCAATTATTCGATTGGGAATGAATAGGGGCAATCCAATCCCTCGCTATGGGACCTACACTACCCTTATCCCTTCAAAGATGCGTTCGAAAAGTTAGGTACAAGTCTTTCGACCTGCCTGAATGTAAATCCAACCTCAACTTAGGAAATACCAAATAAGAATATCATGTTGTTACTTAGTCTACTTAAATGGTTCATTTTATGCACATGATTCTATTTTATCTTCATTAGGTATGTTAGGTGATTATTCAATAAATGGCAATTACAAACATCTATAGAAAGAGGGAGGAGAGTGGATTACATTTCCTTTCAAACATGCGGGAAAAGGAGAGGATTACAACAAAATTTATTCAACAATAAAGTAAATTCTACTCATACATTCAATCCATTGCATATATCATAGGTATTCAAGTCGACACTAGATAGATAATGGATTCCTCACCATCATTTGTGAGTCTATTCAATATCTTTCAAGTCTCTACATACATATTCATGTTATCCAAGTATTTATTCTAAGTGATAGTCTTTCACCATCAATGTGAGTCTACCACCACTTCATGGTATCCTACAATTACATTTCTAAATATGAGAACATTCATACATTCATAATCATACAAAGCCATAATCTAATATCATGGCATTCTAGAGTAGATTTGATAAATTCTATCATGGTATTCTACCTACTACTATTCTAGCATGATTCATATTAATTTATTAAGAATCATGACATTTCTAGCCTAATCATGGTTATCATGGCATATCTAACCTAATTCAAACAATAGAAATCAATCGTAGTTGTTCTAGCTCAAACAAGATGTTCAAGGAAAAAATGGTAATTCCACCTTTCTATGCTATTTCCTAGCCTTCATCAAAGCAAGTAAGTTTTCCTAGCATAATTCTAATCATGCACTCCTAAGCACGGTTCTAAGCATGTGCTCCCAAGCATATTTTTAAGTATTCGTAAAGAAAGTAAATTCCTAAGCATGATTCTAAAAAAGAAAAGTCCATGGACTTACCTCTACACGCTTATCTATCTTGCAAAACAAATAGGGTTAGAACAATTCATAATAACCCTAATAATGCTCCTAAGCATAAAATAAAACCCTAAACTTTTTTTTTCTAAGCAAGAAAAAAATAAAATAGAATGGGAGGGAGGAGAGAATTCTACTCTCAAGACGTACCATTCTCGGGTTTAGAGCAATAGAACACCTAAAAAAAACTAGAAAAGACTTCTCAAATTCTTGAGTGGGCCTTCAAAAGAGAGAAAGAGATGATTTTATTCGACAATCGGTGTGAATTACAAAGTGAGAGGAGTAAGGTTTATATAGGCAAGGGGTCCAGGGGTCGGGCGACCATCTCCAGATAACTGGGTGGCCATCTGATGGACGCCCAACCATTGGCCAATAGCCAGGTAGCTGTTAGATGGCCAGGCAGCTGTCTTAGATAGCTAGCTGGCTGTTTGATGGCCGACCGACCAATTTCCTTTTAGCCCCCTTTCCTTTTTTATCATCATTCGATGCAGCCCCTTCAAACCTCCATCCCTGCAATCACATATAACTTTTTCAGTTCAACTCCGATTCATGATCTACGAATTTCTATGAGAATTGGACATCCATAGCTTTGCAAAGGTATTTGACTTATGACTAGATTCCTCTTCGATTAATAATATGTGATTTTTCAAATTCATCTATCAGTTTTCCAGACTCTTCACCAACTTCTTTTCACCCTTCTGTTGTTAACTCTCAAGGGCATTTTGGTCATTTTCTCTACTCAAATTCATCCCCATTTCATTCTCAAGCTTCAAAAATCCAGTGCTTACAACTTACCCTTACTTTGGAGAGGTTTGTGAGACATAAAAGTCGACAAAGTATTTTTACTCCGTCTTTCTTTATTCTTTCTCATCATTTTTGACTTCGTCCTCCCTTTTTCAAACTTTCTCACCACTTCTTTCTACTTTTGTAAAGTGTGTGTCCATTAAAGAACTAATGTGCCCACTTACTGGTGAACATGCCTATTTGAGGTGAATGTGCCTACCAAAGGGTAAACTTGCTAATCGAAGGCAAGTGCGCCCATTCAAGGGCTGACATGCCTATCTAAGGCGAGTATGCCCATTCAATGGCAGATATGCCCACCTAAGGGTCGGTATGCCCATCCAAGGGCAAACATGCCTATCTAAGGTGAGTGTACCAATATAAGGGCAAATATGTCCGTTCAAGGGCTAGAAAGCATCCTTATAATGCGATTGATAAAACACTCTTCAGTGCACCTACTTCTTAGGGTTTCTAACACTTTGTAGTACACCTACTTCTAGGGTTTTGCTTTTCATTGTGCCTATTCTAAGGGCTTCAAACACTCTTAACTGCACCTATTTCTTAGGGTTTTCAACACTCTTCAGTGCACCTCCTCTTAAGGCTTCTGCCTATTCTAAGGGCTTAAAATATTCTTAAGTGCACCTACTTCTTAGGGTTTTCAACACTCTTTAGCGCGCCTCTTCTTAGGGCTTATGCCTATTCTAAGGGCTTAAAACACTCTTAAATGCACCTACTTCTTAGGGTTTTTAACACTCTTCACTTATTAGGGCTTATGCTTATTCTAAGAGCTTAAAACACTCTTAAGTGTACCTATTTCTTAGGCTTTCCTTCTAATGCATGCCTATAGGGAAAACTTCTATCATGCACTACTTATTGGTCTTTAGGCCTTTTTCTTCTTTGTGCCTGCGGCTGAGCATTCTCTATTCATCTTTGATCTCTTAGGTTTCATGCCCTCCTTCTAAGTTTCCTTAATCTGCTTCAGATTTCGTACTCAACGGGTTTCATGCCCAAGTTTCTATTCTTGATTTCTTTCGATATGCTGGGAAAATTTCTTGATCATGTTCAGACATTCCTCATTCTTAACTTCTCTTAAGTTCAACATTCTTTATTAGGGAGTTTTAAATTTTTGGACTTGTTAGAGATCGTTCATTTTTGTTTTTGCAAGCTCTTGCAAAGTTCAAAAAGGAAAAGAAATTGTGAAAATTATTTCAAATTTTTACCTTGTTTGGTGCGTTCTTCAATAAACTGCTTTATAGTATCTGGAGAAATTGTTCCATCTGATTCTGGTCGTAGATTCCATCGATTAAGGTTGTTCTTCTTTCCTTGTGAGTTGTTAAACTATTGCCATGGTCGAATACTTGTCACCGATTTCATCGGAAGTTTCTTAAAGGTTGATGAAGAATTCTCCTCTTTTTTCTCTTCTATCCTTTTTCTCTTTTCTCTCTTCTCTCTTCTCTCTCTTTTCCTTTTCTTTTTCTTTTTCTCTATTCTATTTTCTTTCTTTCTTTCTTGCTTGGCCCGTTATTTGAGGGGGGATGGCTGGCGGGTTGTCTAATAGCCACTCGACTATTTGACTATCATTTGGCGATTGGTCAACAGCTTCCGGATGTCTGGTCGCCAACCGACGGTTGGGGGGTTTTATAAAGCCCTTTCCTCATTTGTGTCTTCATTTGCACATAACTTCTCCATTTTTCATCCGATTCACTTTCAGCTTTTTCCTATATGCTCATCTCAACTTCTTCTTCCTAATGGAAGGTCATTCAGTCCACCTTAGCGAGTCCAATCCGGTCCAAAAATCAATGTTGAGAGGTCTTCCAAAGGATCATGAGGCGTCGGTTGTCTACGACATGGCTTCTCACATAATCAACCTGGTATTTGGTCTCTCTGACTCTTGTCTTTTTCCCTTTTCTTCAAATACAATTAGGCTTGCATTCATGTAGGGACTTCAATTTCTTTCTTTAAGACTATCATGAGAACAAGATATGTGGGGCATTTTTTGGAGCCTATAGCTAGTTCTTAGAGATAAAGAATGATGCAATGAGGGAACAGATTATTGATATTGATTTCTATGAGTTTATCACTTGTCTTTTGCATGTGCAGTAGTACACTGATCGTCGTGCATTAGCCGCTTTGTGCGAGAGATGGATGGATACGACCTACACATTCCATCTTCCATTCGGTGAGATGACTATAATGCCTTTGAATATTGTTGCCTTGACCGGCCTTCCATGTGGCAGTGATCTGATTCCTATTAATGCTTGTATTACGGACTCAACAGATTAGCATAGGTTGATCCAAGACGTTCTTGGATGTGAAGTGAAAGTCAAAAGCAATGTTTCCAATCGATATGCTCCCTTGTAGGAATATTGGAAACGGAGGTCCAATCTATTTCCCATTGAGGTGGATCAATATGCTAGCAGCTTCATAGTTTATCTGCTGGGCATGACGCTCTTCTCCAATGCATCAAACACCACTGCTTTGACTTTACTTCCTACTCTCTAGGATCTTGATCGAGTGAAATATTTTGACTGGGGTCGCATTGCTTTCATTCAGCTGTATTTTGGCTTGGATCGGGCATGTTAAGGCATTGTCAGGTTTTTGTAATTGCTACACTTATTAAGGTAACTTCTTTCCTTTTCATACCTTCACGTGTTATCTTTATGATTCCTATCTCTGATTTTGTATCATCCATGACAGATGCGGGCATATGAGTTAGGAGTTTTACCATCTCCTCTTCCTGCTAGTAAGGATTCTTCTCTCCTTCGAATGAAGAGGTGGGTTATATGTCATGCGAAGCTCGAGAGACCTCACAAGCTAAACTTATTTCATGATTACATTCACACGTTGACCTAGGACAAGGTAACAAAGAATTTATAGTCAATATTTCAATGATACCATATTCTTGCCATGCCTTATTCTTTCGCAGATTCATTATGAGTGGTGGGGTCTTAAGGAGCACTGGTCTAAAGCTATGAGAATTGCTATCCCTTTCAACTTATACCGCATCCTTCTTTCATATGTAAATAGCATGATGTGTTATCTAGGTGAACGTGTATGGTATTAGTTCAAGGGCCTGATACGCTGTTTGGTTCCTCCTCTACCACCAGTTTCGATGATTGTTTTAGTTGACTTGACTATGGAGCCAGAGGTATCGGTCTACACGATCGCATTTCACTTAAGTACTATCGAGTTTTTGTTGATGGCAACTTCTTACATTGATGGGCTCGACCCACCTTGTTGTATATGAGGCCCGACTGATCTACCACTAATACTCCTCATCCTCCAGTGGTGTCTAATCGCTTAGGTAATTCTTCTGTTCGTCGTGGGAGGAGATCGAGAGCCTCCTTTTCAGGTACAGGCACTTCAGCTTCTTTTTCTATAGCGGCTCAGCAACCACCTCCTCCGTCAGCTTCTTCGGCTACTTCAGTTGCTCTAACTGGTCATGTGATCAATGATCTTCAGGCTTTCCTCAGTAATGTCGTCTATGTGTAGGATGAAAACAGGTTGATCCACAGTCGCATGATCACCAAGATTTCGAACATGCCCGTCCCTTTTGTTCCAAAGGACACCACTCTGGTAAGTTTCCTGATTTGTTCATTTCTAAAATTCTCTTTCATTTATCACTAATAAGAATGAAATGTAATACAGGTGCCACGATCTTCCATGGAGTGGGTTTTCCACATACAGGCTACTTCATATGGGCAAGTCTTACAGATGTCTCACCGATATGAGGTAAGGTATAATCCATGTATGTATGATTTCTATCTTAATTATTCTTCTAACTATATGATTTTTTGGTTGGTCAGATAGATCGTCAAGAAGTCATTCGTCGGCAACGTGAGGTGAAGCGCCTTCAAGCTCAAGTCAACGCTTTCTCCTCTGATATTGATGATGATGGCGAGAGTGAGGACTATCACCACCAGCTTTCATCAAGATTTTTTGTATACTTTTCTTCCATGTATAAACTTCCATGATGTATAATAAATTTCGAAGATTTAATGAAACTTCTTTATTTCTATTTTCAAACATTTTGTGCACTGTACTGAATTTACGTCGAAATTCATTTGAATCTATTTCTATGTCATTAGTTATTCAATTATGAACAATACAACAAAATCTGGAAGCCATACACTCGAAGCCATTCACCGGTACGCGTTTCGAAAGTCACCGGATTGCGAAAATGGGAAAAAAAGCCCTAATAACTGTTGGTCGGCCACGAACCGTTAGGTGGCTGTCTGACAGCTACGCAGCTATCTGACAATCGGTCGACTATCATGCAATAACAGATTAATAATCAGATAGCCAGCCGACGGTTCTCTAGCCCTATTTTGGATCGATTTATGCGCTATTTAAGCGCTATCCCTTCTGGCTACTTCTATACACTTTTTCTCATGTTTATCGAGGTTTCTTTCTTCGTATTAACACCTCTTCATATCATTCAACATGTCTGAATCTTCTGTTCCTATCTCCGAGCCCCTTATGAGGCCTTTGAGGGATGAGGATTGGAAATGACTCGAGCTTGTCGGTCTCTATCATCTGAAGATTCTTCGTCATGTCAAGCTTGACATCCCTTTTCTGAAGGATTGTGCAAACTTTTAGGATTCTCACGATCACATCTTCCGCTTCAATGGGTATAAGCCTTGCCCTTTGCATGAGGAATTCTCTACCATACTCGGTCATCATTCCTCCAGTTCTGAGAGCCTCATCCTGCCCACTATCCAGACATCATCAACATCTTATTTCGCCCACTTTTTCGACTTCCCGGTTTCCGCTATAGTTATTCACACCAGGGCTGGTAGAGTGATATTATCCTCCATCATACCAGTTGGTGTCAACGTCTACTACATATGCATGTGCCATGCACATGATGATTTTTGTTCAACTTGGGGTAAAAGAAGAATATTATTTTGATTATTATTTTACTGTTTCTAGAAGTATATTTTAGGAAGTATTTGATTTATAATAAATATCTCATTAGATTAGGAGATTGTTTCTAGTATCCTAATTAAAATAGAAGAATATTTATCTGTGTCCTCGTTCCTTTAGGAGATTACTTATAACACTTCCTATTATATTTCTCCTTATCCTAATGTGATTTTGATTATAATTTTTACAGGATTCTAAGGAGATTTTGTGCAGGCATACCACTATATATACTATTATATCTTCATAACGAAATAGTGTGGTGTGTTGTGTGAGTTTAGGTTTCGGCATTCCAAGAATTAAAGAGGAGAGCTTCAACGCAAATAGGAATGTCTCTTTGATTTGAGTTTATGAGTGTTTTATTCATGTATGAGAGGTTGTAATCGTACATGAATTATTGATTAGGTCTATGTGAGTTAGTAGACGCTTGAGAGAACTTGCAAGTGTTTATGTAATTTAGTATCAGACATCGTTGTTATGTATAAGTTAATAGTGTGTTATTAAGTTATCCATAATAGAGAGCAGGCAGTGTCACTAGAGATTATGATCTTGATAGGATTTTGTTTTATAAACATTAGGTTAGTGTGCGAGAGTGAGTCAGCACTGTAAACGATCCTAAAGATTGTACAAACAAGAACTTAGTGAATTGCAGCTCTATAACTATCCGTGTATGTAGATTTTATAACCGAACCACGTAAAAATCCTCCTGTGCCGACTTACTGTACAGTTTACTACTATATTTCTTATAACTGCATACTTCCGGAACTTACAATTGGTATCAAAGCAGGTTCACTTATAGACAAGTGAAGAAAATGATCAGGTTGATCTGGAAGAATGGAGTTTATTCGCAATGGAGGATCCAGAACATAACCACCTATTCTTTATGATGGTAATTACCCATATTGGAAGGTAAGAATGATGATGTATATCAAATCTCTTGATGACAATGCATGGACTAGTGTGCTTAAAGGATGGACACCGCCAACAAAGTTGAATGCTTTTGGTGATTCTGAACCCAAACCTGAGGATAAATGGACTGATGAAGAATACCGTCATTCAAGCTGGAATTCTAAGGCTCTCAATGCAATTTTTGCTGCAGTGGACTTAAACAATTTTGGACAGATTTCTAGATGCAAAGTCGCTAAAGAAGCATGGGACATACTTGAGGTAAAACATGAAGGTACTACATCGGTTAAAAGATCTAAATTGATGAGACTTAGTTCTCAATTTGAAAATTTAATGATGCATGAGGGTGAATCGATTCTGAGTTTTACTCTAAGATATGTCATATCACAAATTCGGCATACATGCTTGGCAAAAATTTCATTGATGCATAAATTGTTACTATTTTCTATATATTTTTGTTACTACTTTCTATCAAGGGTTGTAAGTATGGAGTAAGGGGGAGTAAGAACTTCTTATGCTATGCTTGCTTTGTGTGTGCTGTGTGCGTGCATTCAAACTATTTTGACTTATAGGCTCTGATCATGATCTGATTGCATTGTCATGATCTGGTTGCATTGTTGTTTGATAAGTTTGTCAAACTTCGTTTTGTGTTGAAATTGTAGGATATACACATAGTCAGATAATGTTCTATTATGAGCTGTGTAACAGCACTCATGTTATTTCTTTAAATATGATATTTTTTGTTTGCTATTTCATGATAGCTTATGGTTATGTCTGACTTATCATGTGTGATTTTCTTTGATCAGAAACAGTTTAGTGTTTTCATCACAAGTTGCCAAAAATGGGGAGATTGTTGGTGTCAACGTCTACTACATATGTATGTGCCATGCACATGATGATTTTTGTTCAACTTGTGATAAAACAAGAATATTATTTTGATTATTGTTTTACTGTTTCTAGAAGTATATTTTATGAAGTATTTGATTTATAATAAATATCTCCTTAGATTAGGATATTGTTTCTAGTATCCTAATTAAAATAGGAGAATATTTATTTATGTCCTAATTCCTTTAGGAGATTACTTATAACACTTCCTATTATATTTCTCCTTATGCTAATATGATTTTGATTAGAATTTTTACATGATTCTAAGGAGATTTTGTCCACGAATACCACTATATATACTGTTATATTTTCATAACGAAATAGTGTGGTGTGTTGTGTGAGTTTAGGTTTCAGCATTCCAATAATTAAAGAGGAGAGCTTCAACACAAATAGGGATGTCTCATTGATTTGATTTTATGAGTGTTTTATTCATGTATGAGAGGTTGTAACTGTACATGAATTGTTGATTAGGTATGTGTGAGTTAGTAGACACTTGAGAGAACTTGCGATTTAAGTGTTTATGTAATTCAGTGCCAGACATCATTGTTATGTATAACTTAACAGTGTGTTGTTAAGTTATCTGTGACAGAGAGTGGGCAGTGACACATCCGAAAAAGGATTGTCTCCCAAGTATAGGAGTGTCAAAGTAATAAACCCGGTGAGTACGGGGTCGATCCATGAGGAAGGGGATTTAGCACTACAAACTATAAGTAAGCAAATATGATGTGGATGATTCAAAGGGATGGCAAGATAACATCAACAAATATAAGTAAAAAACGAGTTCTTAAATAATAAATGAGAATAACACAAGAGAAATTCACACAATAATAATGAGAGCTAAGGTTAAGGGATCCGCCATTGATATTTCAAATAAGGGTAAACAACCCGTTTTAGTTATATGAATTATATTTGCTTCGTTACCAATATTTATACTACTTCGTGTAAATGGGTTCAAGCATCCAATGTACCAATCTCCATATGTCTACAACAAATCAAGGTTCCTAACTAGATTCGTGTCAGTAAGAAAGAACCATACGACATCTAGAAAGGATCCAAGTATTTGATGTGCCAAGGATTGTCTGCAATGGATCAAGACCTCCACTTTACGAGTGGTGTCAATATTGATTAAGAAAATAAATATAAATCATATAAACAACATAAGATTATGATTATTAGGCACATATTAAGAGTTAGAGAATCCTTACTCTTATATAAAGGATTTCACCCTTTCACCTTAGCAAGAGAGAAATTAGCAAGATATTATAAGAGAAAGAACACAAAATGCAAGAAAAAGGAAATTCATTAATAACATTAAAACAAGAGAGAAACACAAAACAAGATCCCAGCCAAGGCCAAGATGCCCTAATGGGTCACAAGGCATCTCTAAAATAGAGATACATTCAGGGGCAAACTTGTCAAATTACAAAGGAATAATTGTCAAATATTAGATGCACCAACTTTGACAATTGGGATAATTAGGTGAACTGACTTTGACCACCGATTTTGACATTGAATTTTTTAGAATTTTAATCACATGTCTTCATAAAAAGTCATAGATATTTCTCTCAGCTTTCTAGAACATCTTGATTCATATGATTTGGATACGTATTCTGAGAGATATTGTCAAAATACTGAGGCATGGTCAGGCTGGGCTGAGACTGTAGATAGGTTCACTTCAAGCCCAATTTTGGTGCACTAAGAGCCTAAATTTGATGATACTTGTGAAATGCAATCTTGTAGATAATTGAATCAGCTTTCCAAAACATTAAGATTTGCACCATTCTGATCTATAAATAGAAGTTATGCTCATTTTACCAAACCTACATCAAAACCGAAATTAAGAGAAAGTTAATTCAAATAATGTAAAGACTACAAATATACTTAAGTTGAGGAATTTAATGACACTATTAATGCAATATGATGAATTAAGCCCTCATTAAGCATACATATTTAAGTGTTCATCACACCCCCCAACTAGTTTATTGCTAGTCCCTAGCAATTAAAGCGTTATTATTTAGAAGTGATTTATAGAATTTTACATCCAAGGTGGTCGTACACTACATGAAAAATCACCTTCAGCGACGAAATATTTTGTCTTAGAAGGCCTAAAAATCGTCGCAAAAATTTTACCGACGAAATAAATTTCATTGCACCATCGAAGCAGAAGGCGTGTCGCAGAAAAACCCAGCGAGAAAATAATTGTTGTTGCTGAAAACTTTTTTGCGACGATATTTTGTCGCCAAAACATATTTTAGCTACAACTTATTTCCTTGCTAAAATGTTGTTTCCCTATTTTGAATATCTTTTTGCGACAATATTTCGTAGCATAAGAGATTTTCAGCTACAATGATTTTCCTTGCTAAAATGTTGTTGACTCAATTTAAATATCATTTTGCGACAATATTTCGTAGCAGAAGAAAATTTCAGCTACAATGATTTTCCTCGTTAAAATGCTCTTTCCTATTTTGAATATCATTTTGCGACAATATTTCGTAGCAGTAGGCATTTTCAGCTACAATGATCTTCCTCGCTAAAATGTTCTTTCCTATTTTGAATATCATTTTGCGATAATATTTCGTAGCATAAGGTATTTTCAGCTACAATTATTTTCCTCGCTAAAATGCTCTTTCCTATTTTAAATATCATTTTGCGACAATATTTCGTAGCAGAAGATATTTTCAGCTACAATGACTTTCCTCGCTAAAATGTTACTTCCTGAATTTGAATATCATCTTGCGACAATATTTCGTAGAACAAGTGATTTTCAGCTACAATGATTTTCCTTGCTAAAATGTTGTTTCCTATTTTGAATATCATTTTGCGACAATATTTCGTAGTAGAATACATTTTCAGCTACAATGATTTTCCTTGCTAAAATATTGTTTCCGAAATTTGAATATCATTTTTCGACAATATTTCGTAGAAGAAGATATTTTCAGCTACAATGATTTTCCTTGCTAAAATGTTGTTGCTTGAATTTGAATATTATTTTGCAACAATATTTCGTAGCAGAAGTTATTTTCAGCTACAATTACTTTCCTCGCTAAAACGTTCTTTCATGTTTCAAGACATCCTGCGACAATTAATTTGTCGTCATAGCCACGAATCTAAAACTATTGCGAGAATTAGTCGTCGCAGAAGGATGCTCCCCACATAATGTTTTCCTCCCTTATATGGAATTGATATTTTTATTAATATTCTCCTACAATTCTGTTCTCTTTGGGAACTTTAATGTAAATCTATTGAGACAAAATGTCGTTGCAGAAAGGTGTTTTAGCTACGAAGTTTGCCTCACTGAATGGTGCTTTAGCTTTTGCGTGTAGCACCTAGTGACGATTTATTTGTCGCTGAAAGATTTAAAATGTATGATTCTCCTACAAAGTTTCGTCGCAAAACATTTTTTTTTTGGCTTTTACCTTTTAAATTACCTTTACCTGTAATATAATTTTCATAATACCTACTTAACCAGTGTCAAGCACATTAAACCATAGCACCACATGATTCAAAATGTACTAAAAAGGAAGTTAGTCCAAAAAGCTTATATATACATGTATAAGCCACTAGATAAAGCTTATAAACCATTCACAAAGTGACAATATAGACAAAAATATATATGCTAACTAGTATAAAGATGGTGACTGATATGAAGATCATGTTGTCATCCAAATGATAATATATGCAGCAATATGCACACAAAAATATATATGCTAACTAGGATGAAGATGAAGACCAGCTGAAGGTGTTGGCTACTGTGAAGGTGAACCAACAGAGATGTCACCCACATAACGATGCATCATTTTCTCAAATTCTCGAAACTTAGTATTCAAATCTTCGATGGTTTTCTGTTGTGAAGATACAATATCTTCAAAATGGGACTTTTGTTCCTCTATCTGAACTTGAAAATGAGCCTTTTGATCAGCTATCTGCTTCTTCAGTTCATCAGTATGTATTGAAACATATGGAGCACGAGAAGTTTGTATTCGCATTGCTAATCCTTTAGCATAGCCAGATTTTTTCCCAAACACCCTTTGAGATATCTCTATCTCAGTTAAATCTGTTTCTCCACGAGCATTGGATGCCTCTAGCTCACATAACGATGCCTATAAATTAGAAAAAATAATAATACAAAGTTAATACAAAAGAAAAGAACTTAACTTAAAGGAATTAAAAATAAAACTTAGTACAATTTATTTATTTATTTATTGAGTTACTCTTATATCCTAAGAATAACTGACAATTATCAATATGAAGAGGATCAGGCATCACAATTATCTCACCAGCACCAAGTTGATTTAGTTTGTGAATGGGTTGAGATGGAGACAACTAAAACAATTCTTCATTTGTAGGAAGAGGTTGCTGCCCTTCCAATAGAACTTGATGAAAGATTATGTTGCATGACTTAACAAAATGCAAGCCTAAGAAACACTATAGCAACTAAAGAGCAGGAAATAAGGGCACTTCGTGTGGAGTGGAAAAGTCTACTATCTGAGAAAATGAGATTATCTTTCAATTTTACTACATAAGCAAACAAATGAGACAAGGCTTTGTCATATGAGTTGCTCTGCTTTGAATGGTCTTTTGTGACCTTGTCACTGAGTTTTTATTTTTTTTTAAATATTCATTTTGTGAAAAGCAGAGGCCTTCCCAGAGAAGTCCCTCAATATCCTGCATGCTTCAAGCTGTTTTTTAGTGACAGTTGACTGTTATGGAGCATGGACTCTGCACCTTCTTTTTCTTCCTAGCAATAGACTATAACTCCTTTGTTTCCATTGCAATATTTAGTAATTACTATTCATATATGGACAGCATTGTTTGCTGTGGGTGGTTGTAATGTCTTAACTATACATTGACTGTTATTTTCGTCCTGTTGATCATCTTTATATCATTTGTCATTGCATTTTCATCTAGTTTCATTTGGATTATTGTTAAATGCATGGCCTGATTTATGCTTATTCCTTTTAGGTTTGATTCATCTGGAGAACTTAAATCTGCCATTTACCTCAATGACTGATATGTTAGCCCTAAGGCTACATGATAATTTTGATGATAACAATACACATTGATTAATTGAGATTTACTAACATGTTTATTTATGTGCAAGAGTAAGATCATTGAAATAATTTTAAAATCAAGAAGAGGCTTATTAAAATGAAGTGTTGAAGCTAAGGAGAAGACTACATGTTAAAGGCACCAAAGTTTAAGAACAAGGATTGACTCAAGGATGTGACACATGAGCAATGTTCAATCAATTAGTCATATATATCTCTACAAATATCCAAATGATGTGATTCTTGAGCCTTTGGAAAGCTTACTCAATTTATAACATTTCATATGTTTTAATGAAATTCAAATTTCAAGTGCAAGGTTGTCCAAATCATCATGCAAGTTGAAAGACAAATGGAAGCAGTTGACATGAGCACCGAATACTCCTTTGGACATATCTTGAGCTAGAAAAATCAAAATGACTTGATTCTTGTGGAATTGGAAAGATGACTTAATGAAGAACATTTCATATGTTTTGAAAAAATTCAAATTTCAAACAGAAGGCGACATAATTGACATGCAATTTGGTGGACTGACACAAAGAAGAAAAATCAACTCACATGAGCATCGAATGGTGTTTTGGCCATATCTTAAGATAGAGATATCCAAATGCTTTGATTCTTAATGTTTTGGACAGATTATTCAAATATTCAGATCTTTCATGTTTTGAAGAAATTCAAATTTCAAACGGAAGGCTGACAGAATTATCATTCAATTTGGTGGACTGACACAAGAAAGAAAAATCAAGTCACATGAGCACCGAATGGTGTTTTGGCCATATCTTCAGCTACAGATATCCAAATGACTTGATTCTTAATGCATTGGAAATCTTATTCAAATATGCAAATCTTTTATGTTTTCCAGATTTTCAAATTTCAAACGAAACATTGACAAAAATGGAAGACAAGATTACGGTTTTTATGGTGGGCAGAAAATTTGGAGTTGGTGTCTTCACTTGATTAAGTTCATCCTATTTGCCTATAAAAGGAGCCCTTCTCCCATGCATGCATTCAAAAAAAAAACAAGTGCAAGAGAAGCATTTTATCAAGCAAAAAATCCAAGAGAAATATCAAGGGTATAGAGCTTTTATATTATTTATCTACTCTTTGAAGAGAGTTATACTTTTGTTGTAAAAATTATCTTTGTTCTTGTATTGTGGTGAGAGTGAAATATTATTGTAAAGGATAATAGTTATCCTTGAGAGAACTCTTGTTGTGTGTTAGCAAGAGTTGAAGGAAGTTGCCTTGGTGAGGTTGTTCATCAAGAAGAACTCTTGGTGTGGTGTTATCAAGGGTTGAAGGAAGTTGCCTTGGTTAGGTTGTTCATCAAGAAGAACTCTTGGTGTGGTGTTATCAAGGGTTGAAGAAAGTGCCTTGGTGAGGTTGTTCATCAAGAAGAACTCTTGGTAGGGTGTTATCAAGAGTTGGAAGATAAAGTCTTGGTGAGGTTGTTCATCAAGCAAGTTGTAAAGATTTCTACAACTTATTTGAAAGCTTAGCTCGTGGAGCTAGGAGCCCGTGGACGTAGGCAAGGTTTGCCGAACCACGTAAATTGAGTTGGCACTCTCTCTATCCCTATACTCTTTACATTTACTTGCACTTGAGATTATTTATTATTGCTATTCTCTTGATTGCATCTTAGATAACTTCTATTTTCATCTTCTTCACCTTTATCCTCAAAGAAAGGGTTAAATAATTTTGATCTTTCAAGAAAAGTTTTCTAATTCCGTATTGATAAATAAAAACCCAATTCACCCCCCCTCTTGGGTTGTCATACCTGGGTCAACAAGTGGTATCAGAGCAAGGTTGCTCAATTTTTTAAATCTTAATCGATTTTTGAGCTATGGCAACTTTTAATTCAACTTCATATGTTGAGGGATTTTCTATCTCTAGACCTCCATTTTTTAATGGAAGTGATTACTCTTATTAGAAAACTAGAATGAGTATTTTCTTGAAATCTTTTGATTATGATTTGTGGTCTATTGTTTTGGAAGAACCTTTTGTTCCTACCAAAATTGAAAATGGGGAATGCATGCTTAAAGAACCTAAAGAGTTTAGTGAAGATGGTAAAAAGAAATTGAGTTTGAATCTAAAGCTATGAATGTGTTGTATTGTGCTCTAGATAGAAATGAGTTTAATAGAATATCTACTTGTTCTACGGCACAAGAAATATGGCACACACTTGAAGTAACTCATGAAGGAACTAGTCAAGTTAAAGAATCCAAAATTATTATGCTAGTTCATAGTTATGAGCTTTTTAAGATGAAATCGGATGAATCAATTTCTGAAATGTTTACTAGATTTACGGATATTATTAATAGTTTTGAAATCTCTTGGTAAATCTTATTCTAATGTTGAAATGGTGAGAAAGATTCTTAGGTGTCTACCAAAATCTTGGGAGCCAAAGGTGACGGCAATTCAAGAAGCAAAGGACCTCACCAAACTACCATTAGAAGAACTTATGGGTTCTCTCATGACTCATGAAATCACCTTGAAGGAGAATGAATAAGATTTCAAGAAAAAGAAAAATATCGCTTTCAAATCTTCAACAAAAGAAGATGATGAGTCCGATGATGAAGGAGATGATGAAGATCTTGTATTCATCACAAGAAAGCTAAAAATGATGATTAGAAGAAACCAAGGATTCAAGAAGAATTCTAGAAGGGAGTACAAAGGGCAAAGCTCAAAGCAAGATAAGAAAAATGATCAAATTATTTGCTATGAATGCAAGAAACCGGGACATGTAAAGATAGATTGTCCTTACTTTAAGAGTCAAAACAAGAAATCCAAAGCAATGAAAGCCACAAATTGGGATGATAGTGAAGCTAGCTCCACCAAAGAAGAAGATTGCGAAGTGGCAAACATGTGCTTCATGGCTTTAAGTGAAGATGAGAGACAAAGGAGTAGCAAACACAAGTGGTACTTAGATAGTGGATGCTCAAGGCATATGACCGGAAATGCCTCCAAGTTCTCAAGATTAATCATGAAGAAGGAGGATATGTGACATTCGGTGATAATGCCAAAGGAAGGGTAATCGGACATGGTGATATTGGTAACCCTTCTTCACCTATTATTAAAGATGTTTTGTTTGTTCATGGTTTAAAACATGATTTGATTAGCATTAGTCAATTGTGTGATAAGGGATATTTTGTTACTTTTGAGCCTAATAGATGTGTGATTAAGGATGTTAGTAACATAAGACATTATTTTTTGGTAATTGATGTGGTAATATTTATACAATTGATATTGATGTTAATGATCATGTAGAAAATTGTTTCATTGTTAATCATGATGCTTGGTTATGGCATAGAAGGTTAGGTCATGCTAGCATGGACACAATTTCAAAATTTTCTAAAAATGATTTAGTTGATGGTCTTCCAAAAATAAAATTTGAAAAGGATAAGATTTGTGATGCTTGTCAATTTGGAAAACAAGTGAAACTTCTTTTAAACAAAAGAAATTTATTTCAACAAATAAACCTCTACAATTACTTCATTTGGATTTATTTGGACCATCAAGAACTCAAAGCCTTGGTGGAAAGTATTATGTTTTTGTTATTGTGGATGATTATTCAAGATTCACTTGGGTGTTATTCTTGAATACTAAAAATGAGGCCATACAAGCTTTTTCAAAATTTACAAAAAGAGTCCAAAATCAAAAAGGGCATTCTATTGTATCCATTAGAAGGGATCATGGTGGTGAAGTAGACAATGTTGCGTTTGAAAATCTTTGTGATGAAAATGGTTTTGAACATAATTTTTCGGCACCTAGAACTCCACAACAAAATGGTGTTGTTGAGAGGAAAAATAGGACTATCCAAGAAATGGCTAGGACCATGTTACTTAAAAATAATTTGCCAAAATATTTTTGGGCCGAAGCCGTTAATACCGCATGCTTTATAATCAATAGAGTCCATATTAGAGCTTTAATAAAGAAAACTCCTTATGAACTTTGGAAAGGAAGAAAACCCAACATTGGATTTTTTTTAAAGTTTTTGGATGTAAATGTTTTATTTTAAACACCAAGGATAACCTTGGAAAATTTGATGCAAAAGCCGATGTTGGAATTTTTGTTGGCTACTCCAACCATAGTAAAGCATATAGAGTTTTTTACAAAAAGACTCTTACTATTGAAGAATCTATGCATGTTGAATTTGATGAAACTAATGTTATTTCTTCAAAGAATTTAGATAATGATATTGTTGAGGTAGAAAGGCAAATCAAGGAATCAAGGCTTGATGAAAAGAGCCAAGATGAATTACAACTTCAACAAGAAAAGCTTGAGGAAGTAAAATGATTCTTCCTAAGAATTACCAAAGGAATAGAGGTATGCAAAAGCTCACCCTAAAGATCTCATTATTGGTGAACCATCACAAGGTATGAAAACTAGATCTTCTTTTAAGAACTTTTGTAATCATTTTGCATTTGTCTCTCAATTTGAACCAAAATCTTTTAAAGAAGCCGAAAATGACGAAAGTTGGATTTTGGCTATGCAAGAAGAATTGAACCAATTTGAGAGAAATCAAGTTTGGGAATTAGTCCCTAGACCCAAAAATCATTCTATTATAGGCACTAAATGGATTTTTAGAATAAAGTAGATGAAAATGGCACCATTATTAGAAACAAAGCTAGACTTGTTGCTCAAGGATACAATCAAGAAGAAGGTATTGATTATGAGGAAACCTTTGCACCGGTTGCTAGATTAGAATCAATTAGAATGTTGTGTGCATTTGCATGTTATAAAAATTTTACATTATATCAAATGGATGTCAAAAGTGCATTTTTAAATGGTTACATTATGGAGGAAGTATATGTAGAGCAACCTCTTGGTTTTCAAAATCATGATTTTCCAAACCATGTTTTCAAACTCAAAAAGGCACTTTATGGCTTGAAACAAGCACCAAGAGCATGGTATGATAGATTGAGCAAATTTCTCATTGATAATGGTTTTGAAATAAAAAAAGTTGATACTACTCTTTTTGTTAAAACAAAAAATGATGATTTATTAATTGTTCAAATCTATGTTGATGATATTATATTTGGTGCTACTAATATTTCTATGTGTGAAGAATTTTCCAAGTGTATGCAACAAGAATTTGAAATGAGCTTAATGGGAGAATTAAATTTCTTCCTTGGACTTCAAATCAAGCAATCAATGGATGGGATCTTCATAAATCAAGCTAAATACACAAGAGATCTTCTCAAGAAGTTTGGCATGGATAATTCAAGGACATATAACACACCTATGGGTACATTAACCAAGCTTGACAAAGATGAGAAAGGAAAAGATGTTGAGGTAACAAAATATCGAGGTATGATTGGCTCTCTTTTGTATTTAACTGCTAGTAGACCCGATATTATGTTTAGTGTGTGTATGTGTGCTAGATTTCAATCTTGTCCAAAGGAATCTCACCTTAAGGCTGTCAAAGAGGATATTTAGATATCTTCTTGGTACCATAAATCTAGGTCTTTGGTATCCTAAGTGTGATAATTTTGATCTAATTAGTTATTCTGATGCGGACTTTGCTGGAAGTCTTCTTGATAGAAAGAGCACTAGTGGCTCTTGCCATTTTCTAGGACATGCATTAGTCTCATGGTTTAGTAGAAAACAAAATTCTGTTGCTTATCAACCGCGGAAGCCGAGTATATTGCAGTAGGAAGTTGTTGTGCACAAGCTCTTTGGATGAAACAAATTTTAAAAGATTATGGTGTGGTATTTGATCACATTCCCATCAAATGTGACAATACAAGTGCCATTAACATTTCAAAAAATCCCATACAACACTCTAGGACTAAGCATATAGAGATTAGACATCATTTTATTAGAGATCATGTGCAAAAAGGTAATATTTCTTTAGAATTTGTTCCCACCGATAAACAATTAGCCGATATATTTACTAAACCCCTTAGTCAAGATAGATTTAGCATAATTAGAAGAGAATTAGGCATGTTGGATATGTCTTAATTTTGCTTTAATATGATAGCATATGTTAAGGGGGAGAATATATTTAGGGGGAGTAGTTAATTTGATTACATTTTTTTGATGATAACAAAAGGGGGAGAAATAGTTGGATTGCTTATATTCATAACAAGTGCCATTCTTTTTGCTTATTGTTGATTTTATTTTCATTCTTGATTTTAGATTATATTTTAAAGCAATCAATGGTTTGTCATCATCAAAAAGGGGGAGATTGTTAGCCCTAAGGCTACATGATAATTTTGATGATAACAATACACATTGATTAATTGATATTTACTAACATGTTTATTTATGTGCAAGAGTAAGATCATTGAAATAATTTTAAAATCAAGAAGAGGCTTATTAAAATGAAGTGTTGAAGCTAAGGAGAAGACTACATGTTAAAGGCACCAAAGTTTAAGAACAAGGATTGACTCAAGGAATGTGACACATGAGCAATGTTCAATCAATTGGTCATATATATCTCTACAAATATCCAAATGATGTGATTCTTGAGCCTTTGGAAAGCTTACTCAATTTATAACATTTCATATGTTTTAATGAAATTCAAATTTCAAGTACAAGGTTGTCCAAATCATCATGCAAGTTGAAAGACAAATGGAAGCAGCTGACATGAGCACCGAATACTCCTTTGGACATATCTTGAGCTAGAAAAATCAAAATGACTTGATTCTTACGGTCATTGGAAAGATGCCTTAATGAGGAACATTTCATATGTTTTGAAAAAATTCAAATTTCAAACAGAAGGCCGACATAATTGACATGCAATTCGGTGGACTGACACAAAGAAGAAAAATCAACTCACATGAGCACCAAATGGTGTTTTGGCCATATCCTAAGATAGAGATATCCAAATGCTTTGATTCTTAATGTTTTGGACAGATTATTCAAATATGCAGATCTTTCATGTTTTGAAGAAATTCCAATTTCAAACGGAAGGCTGACAGAATTATCATTCAATTTGGTGGACTGACACAAGAAAGAAAAATCAAGTCACATGAGCACCGAATTGTTTTTTGGCCATATCTTGAGCTACAGATATCCAAATGACTTGATTCTTAATGCGTTGGAAAGCTTATTCAAATTTGCAAATCTTTTATGTTTTGTAGATTTTCAAATTTCAAACGGAACATTGACAAAAATGGAAGACAAGATTACGGTTTTTATGGTGGGCAGAAAATTTGGAGTTGGTGTCTTCACTTGATTAAGTTCATCCTATTTGCCTATAAAAGGAGCCCTTCTCCCATGCATGCATTCAAAAAAAAAAAAACAAGTGCAAGAGAAGCATTTTATCAAGCAAAAAAGCAAGAGAAATATCAAGTTTATAGAGCTTTTATATTCTTTATCTACTCTTTGAAGAGAGTTATACTTTTGTTGTAAAAATTATCTTTGTTCTTGTATTGTGGTGAGAGTGAGATATTCTTGTAAAGGATAATAGTTATCCTTGAGAGAACTCTTGTTGTGTGTTATCAAGAGTTGAAGGAAGTTGCCTTGGTGAGGTTGTTCATCAAGAAGAACTCTTGGTGTGGTGTTATCAAGGGTTGAAGGAAGTTGCCTTGGTGAGGTTGTTCATCAAGAAGAACTCTTGGTGTGGTGTTATCAAGGGTTGAAGGAAGTTGCCTTGGTGAGGTTGTTCATCAAGAAGAACTCTTGGTGTGGTGTTATCAAGAGTTGGAAGAAAAAGTCTTGGTGAGGTTGTTCATCAAGCAAGTTGTAAAGATTTCTACAACTTAGTTGAAAGCTTAGCTCGTGGAGCTAGGAGCCCGTGGACGTAGGCAAGGTTTGCCGAACCACGTAAATTGAGTTTGCACTCTCTCTATCCCTATCCTCTTTACATTTACTTGCACTTGTGATTGTTCTTTATTGCTTTTGATTGCATCTTTGATAAATTCTAATTTCATCTTCTTCACCTTTATTCTCAAAGAAAGGGTTAAATAATTTTGATCTTTCAAGAAAAGTTTTCTAATTCCGTATTGATAAATAAAAACCCAATTCACCCCCCCTCTTGGGTTGCCATACCTGGGTCAACATGACATTGGTCCGAAAAGATTGTTTTGTATCTTATGAAAAAAATAAAATAAAATTTGTTAAGCCAGTGTTCATTTGTTGCATTCGGTTGTTTGCTCACTGATAGAAGAGTTTGTTTCTGCACTGTGCTATGAAGATTTTGTTCTCTTGTTTTATTTTTTTAGTTTTATTTTTATATGGCTATCTTAGAAACTATTAAACTGGGATGCAGGTTCTAGTTGGTCAAAGTAATTATCTTTCTGATAGAAGGCTTTGTATAGATTTTGAGTTTTAGTATTTCTGCAGCATGGTGAGATTAAGATTTGGCTGCTGTGGTTATTAATTTATTCTTACCAGTGGCATTTGGTTCTCAGTTAACAGAAATGATTAAAGCTACATTATATTTCGACAGATGGCTGAGAAATGTGTATAATAAATTCTTCAATTCTTTTTTGGTATAGTTTTTGCTGTTCTTCTTCCATGATGAGTGTGATTGCATTTATATTATTTTTGTAGAATTTTTTTTACCAAAAAGGCATGTTTTTGTAATCTTTGGATTGGCTTTGCATGTATCTCTCTTCCAACTGAATTTCTTTGTTCTAAGCACAAAATTGATTCTTGTTTTGTTTTCTACATGTATTTAAAAAAAAAAAACTGCTCCAAACTTTGAATTCTTGTTATGTAAAACATCACCTGTCCACCAATGCACAAGAATTTTTGCATTGAAGATGAACTTTACACATAACAGAGAACTAGTAGGTGATAATAAGTCTTGCTTATGGTAGGAAATTTAATTTTATTGTGACTTCTACAGGTAGCTTAATGGGGCAATTCCTCTACAGCTTTGTTCATTGTGTTTGACTTTCATTAAAATATGTATCCTATTGTTCTGTCATCTTTATTAAATTCCAATTGCTTCCGCCTCGTTCCCGCTTTGGTTTTATTTTATATTATTCTTCCAACTTGCTAACATGTCTCTAGTTTTTTAAAGTCTCGTTATTTGAAGAACCTAAGCTGTTCCTGTAAACTTAATCTTCAATACTATCTTGATTGCCTAACGACTACGTGTTACGAAAGTTTACATAATAATTTTTAAAGGCCTTGTGATAGAAACCTTTTGACTTCTGAACGAGATGCGTAGATAATTTTTAAGATGCGCAGAAGATGGTAATGGAAATAGAGGAGAAGTTAACCTCTTTGAAGGGAGCGACAATTGCTTTAAATGATTGTCAACCACAAAATAATGAAATAAGAAAAGAGGAGGCAACTCAGTTAAGCATGTTGCTGAATGAAAAAATCAATAAGGTAAAGGTGCTGGAGAGTAATCTCGAATCTAAGGTTCAGATCATTGAAACAGATAAAGGTGTTGAAATTACTTTTGTGGTTGCAAAATGGCTCTCTAATACAGATGTTCCAAATCCAATATCAAATCTGGCTACCCAAATGCAAAACTATAAGATTTTTGAGATGGAGGATAATGCAAATGCTCCAGCAGCTGAAGGTGTTCAGGGTCAAGTTGAGTTGGCAAGGTTAGCAGTGTTGGAGTATGAAAATCCTATTAATGCATGTTATGGTGATGCAGAGATTCATAAAGCAGCTCTCCAAAGTGATATTTTTGAAGCTTTGGTATCATATAGAAAGGTGGTTCAGGATTTGGTAAAAGAAATTCATGAGATAAGGAGTAGATTATTTAACTTAAAAGAAAAAAGCAAAGTTTTCTGTTTTGTACGAGTGAACTGCAACCATTCAAAGAGCACGAGTTTCTGAAGTTAAAAAATAAAACTCCAATTCTGCAGCAGATAAAATATGAACTTGCTAAAATAGATTATAGACTGAGTATCATTGAAGATTGCATTAATAAAAATTCAAATTCTGTCTGCCCTACCAAGGATGAAGATTTGGTCCAAGTGTATGGATGGAGTGCTGACTGTTCTACATTAGATTAAGATTATTCAACTGAAAGTGTTACTTCAGAAAGCAATATGGAAAGCTCATGTACAGACTTCTCTAAGTATAATCAAAAGACAACAGAATAGGTAACAGACCTGAAATTTCAAGGAGGCTCAGCACCTGATTTTGATCCTAAAGACTATGGAGAGGAAGAGGAACAATTGAAAAATTCAGTTCATATTGAAGCAACAGCATCCCGCTTAAAAGAGGAATTGAAGATAGCATTTGATGCTTTCAATAAACTTCATTTTCATTCGATACTCATTCCTTATTCATGATCATAATATTCATCTAATTGTTAACTAAATCATAGTAAAGAAATTTAAATACCAACTCCATAAATTATATATATTTTGTTGATATCATTCTTATAATACTACCAAGAACTATGAAACAAAAAACATCTTTTGAAGTTGTTTGCTTAAATAGACTGGACCAACACAAGTATATTTTTAGTACAACATTAACTAAATGTTTTTGGCTTATAAATTAAACATCTCTTAAATTCACATCTTTAAGTTTGTTGATAATTTTGTTTTTCCATATGATCTATATCCTAAGAATGTTAACTTACACTAATTGATGAATCTAAATCAATAGCTGAAATTTTAAATTATAATTTTAGGCTAGGCCCTCTTAAATTGGAAAGTCAAGCTATAAAGCTTAGAAAGAAGAGACATCTAGCAACTACATACATAAAAAGCATGTCAATATGCAAATGATGTAAACTGCAGTGATACTGAATTTTTTCCCTTCATTCTAACCATGCCTTAAATATTCACCATCAAGCTGAATAAAATAGAACTTAATTCTCCTTTTCTTATTTTTGCATCATAAACTAGAGTCGCATTTTTCGTGATACAACATCCAAATCATTGAAGGTGCTTTTCTAAGCCATAACAAACAATTAAGGCATCATAACTTAAAAGTTTTGATGACTAAGAAAAGCAAAAACAGTAACTTAGTACATAAAAATAAAAACTTACATGCTTCTCTTGTGCTGTAGAGTTAACCCATCCCTTTTTAGTGCTGTAATGAGTGGCTTGGAAGGAAGCGGAGAAACTTTGTGTCTCACCTCCTTGCTGTCCAAAACAATCACTCCATAATTAATCAAATTATTTCTATGAAATTTTTATTAAATTACATTAAGTAGAAAAAGAGAAAACTCTGAAAACCTTCACCTTAGAGCTCTCTAAACAATGAGCCACAAAAGATTTTGTCCCTCCACGATGAGTAAATTTCAGTTTCTTTCTATTTTGTGAATTTTTTCGACATCTCTCCTAATTTGTAAAAGCACATCAAATATGAGCCATCAATTAATTAAAGAATTTGAATAACCTTTGGACGAAACCAGATTAGCATATTTTACTATCAAAATATATTTAACTAGCATATTTCAACAAGTGAATAAAGCAGATTAGCACATCTTAAGTATATTCTTTTTCACTATCAAAGAATACCTAAAGATTGAGATGAAGTAAATTTATAGGAAATAAAAAATATAATAACAATAACAATAACACAGCTTCAGTTTCACAGATGCTGCACTTTCATGTGTTGCTAATTAGATTCCTATGATTGATAACAATTAAGAAAGGCAAAAATATAACAAAAATATAGAAACAGTTTAAGGATATATATATATATATTATAGATACTGTAGCTAGGTTTTTTTTGTTATTTTTATCTTCAAGATGAGAATGGTGCAAACTATCTAAATGTGGTAGTTTCTAGCAACTTAGCTTTTATTCGATACTCATGGACCTTGAAAAAAAAGCTAAGAAGTAATTCTTTTTAAACATCAAAGAATATCTAAAGATTCATATGACATAAATTTTTCGAAAATAAAAACTTCTAATAATAATAACAATAACACAGCTTATATTTCATAGATGCTACACTTTCATGTGTTACTAGTTAGAAAGTCCCATGATTGATAACAATTAATAAAACAAAAATATAATAAAAATATATAAACAGTTTAACTGAATACCTGGTATTTCTCTTGAGACCATAAAGTACATAAATAATCCCACTCCCGTTGCTTAATATTAGGTGGAGGATATTGACGAGCTGCATCATTTGCCCCAAGTTTCTCATATTCTTTCTTCAAATGATAACGAAAATCTCTATATCGCCCACCCATAATGTCATTGATGCAACGAACAACATGATCTTGGCTAAAATCCAAATCAAACTTTTTCTATATTTTACAGTAAAACATAATATATGTCAGCCAAAAATTTATAATTCAACAATCATAAATAAGCTAAATGTTTAAAACTTTATATACTAAACATACCAAAAGCATATTGAACAAATTCCCTCTATCAGGTTTCCAAGGCATCTTACTCCATGACTCATGCTCTTGTGAAGCATGGTTTCGAACAATAACCCCACATTCACTCGAAAGACTTTCTGCATAATCTCCTGTCGCTTTACCAGTTTCTGCAGAAATGGCCAACACTATCTTACCCTGCGAGCTCACAATGTAATCAGAACGTAGGCCTCGAGTAGGTCCACGAACCTTACGTTGTGAAGGTTGTGAGTCATCTATAAAATAGAAAATCGTCAGCTAGATCAAAGAACTAACATTGTTCAACATGAAAAAAAAAGTTTATACATGATATGTTAATTAAGAAACCATTTTACCTATTTCACTGCGGACTTGTCTTGGCCTTTCACTATTCTCCTCTGTGTTAGCAATGTTAATCTCTGGAATGTCACTCCTTGCATTGCTACTGTCTACAATTCTACTTCTTGCATTGTTGCTCTGTGGAATACTACTCCTTGCATTGTTACTTTCTGGAATGCTACTCTTTGCACTGTTAACATTTTTTGTTCTCTTCCGTCCACCTGGAGCCATCTACAAAACACAATATATGCATGTTTACTAACATAAACACAAAGAATGAAGAGATAAATAAATATATAGTTAATAACATGAACAATAATATATTGACAAAACTAAAAATTCACATTACTATCGTTAATTTTATTCCGATTCAGTATCTTGTAGCATTTCTTCATTGTCTTCTTCATTGTCACTATCATCTTCCTCATCTGTTGCATCGCATATAAAGTCATGTAAATCATTTTCTCGTCTACTTGCACTTTTTTTGTAATGGGAACATTAACCTCTTCTGGATTTACATCATGCCTATTGTATAGGCTAACATCCAACTCTTCTTGTTCAAATGTGAAAACAGAATCTGCTAATTCATCACAAACCTCAATATGGTCTTCACTTATCTTATCCTTCTCCTGAATATCCCATACACCCCTACGTCCTAGTTTCTCCACCACTTTCCATCCTTCCCCAAGATTTGGGTCATCAATGAATATGACTTGTTGTGCTTGAGTTGCAAATATATAAGGATCTTCATCATACCAACTGTGAGAAACATTAACAGATGAAAGATGATAACTTTGGCGAATCCTTTTCTCTTTAGGATCAGTATCATACCATTTGCAATGAAATAAAACAACCTGATTGTCTTTTACATAATCTAATACCATGATATTCGATAAAGATCCGAAAAAATCAATCTCTCCTCCATCATGTTCACCAGGTACAGATATCCCACTATTTTGAGTTGTAAGTCCCTCATCTCTTTCTTGAGTACAATATCGCACCCCATTAACATTACATTCAGAGTAATATTTCACTCTTCGATCAGGTCCGCATGCCAATGCATATAAAAACTCATTCGCTATTGTAGATCCTTGCTCATGTAACTCCATTAACTATATCACACAAGCCATTATTAATAATTTTATTAAATCACAACATTGTATACAAATTATATATCGAATATTATCACTTACGTGTTTCTTAAACCAATCAGGAAAAGATTCTTGTTGTAACATGTGCAAATTTGTTTCACCTTTCTCTTGCAAAATAACCTTGTGTTGCCTACACGGATTAAATTAAACATAGTAGATTAACTTTTCATAACATATATTAAAGAGAACAATGAAGTCCGTTATAGGAAACTATATGTAGTGATAGACTTACTCAAGGAATGGTTGCACTTCATCACAATTGTTTAAAACATACCAATGAGCCTTATCAATCTCCAAATGGGTTAATAATTTGGATCTCTTTGATCCGAAAACCCTAACATTTTGGGAGAAAACAGATATTCCCCCATCATGTTCACCACTACCATAAATTCGATCAGGGCGGGTGAATGTTGTTTCAATTTGTTGCAAATACATTGAACAAAAAAGTCATTGCTTCTTGATCAATATAAGCTTTTGCAATGGACCCTTCTGGATAAGCTTTATTCTTGACAAAGCTCTTGTATCTACCCAGAGCCCTGTCACATAGAAATTTATCATCTTATAACTTAAAATAATTTCTATAATGTATATGAAACATTTAAACTCCATAACTTGTATTTGAAAAAGTATACCTTTCAATTGGGTACATCCACCTAAATCCAACTGGACCACCATATTTTGCCTCCTGAGGCAAATGCACTGCTAAGTGGATCATTATGTCAAAGAATGCCGGTGGAAAGATGCGCTCCAATTTACAAAGTATCACCACAATACCCTTTTGAAGATGATCCAAATTTGATGTAGTTATTGTTTTGGTGCATAATTGTCGAAAGAAGTCACACAACTCAACGATTGCTGTGCATACATCCTTTCGTAAGAATGGATGAATGCCAATAGGAAGTAGTTGTTCTAAAATTACATGACAATCATGAGTTTTCAATCCCATTAACTTTCCATCTTTAACATCAACACACTTTCCAATGTTAGATGCATATCCATCGGGAAATTTAACTGACTTTAAGAATGTGCAGAATTTTCTCCTTTCATCCACAGTTAGTACATAACAAGCATGAGGCTTCAAACATCGATTGCCTTGATGTTGTAAATGCAACTCTTTTCTAAGCCGCATATCTTGTAGGTCTAATCTTGCCTTGTCAGTATCTTTAGATTTCCCTTCGATATTTAATAATGTCTGATGAACACTTAAATATGTATGCTTAATAAGAGTTTAATTCATCATATTATATTAATAGTGTCATTAAATTCCTCAACTTAAGCATGTTTGCAGTATTTGCATCTTTGGAATTAATTTCTCTTAATTTTGGTTTCGTTATAGGTTCGGTAAAATGGGCATAACTCTCTATTTATAGATCACAATGGTGCAATTCTTAATGTTTTGAAAAGCTGATTTAATTGTCTAGAAGATTGCATTTCACAAGAATCATCAAATTCGGGCTCTTAGTGGACCAAAATTAGGCTTGAAGTGAACCCATCTACAGTCTCGGCCCAGTCTGACCAGGCCTCAGTATTTGGACCGTATCTCTCAAAATACGTATCCAAATTGTACAAATCAATATGTTCTAGAAAGCTGAGAGAAATATCTACAACTTTCATGAAGACATGTGATTAAAATTCACAACATTTCGATGTCAAAATTGATGGTCAAAGTCGGTGCCTAATGATCCCAATTGTCAAAGATATTTACAACTAATATTTGACAATTATGCCCTTGTAATTTGACAAGTTTGCCCCTGGATGTATCTATAAATAGAGGTGCCTTGTGACCCATTAGGGCATCTTGGCCTTGGCTGGAACATCTTGGCTTTGGCTAGGATCTTGTATTGTGTTTTGTGTGTTTATGTTATTAATGAATTTCCTTTTTCTTGCATTTTATTTTCTTTCTATTATAATGTTCTTCTAATTTCTCTTTTGCTAAGGTGAAAGGGTGAAATCCTTGATATGAGAATAAGGATTCTCTAACCCTTAATATGTGCTTAATAATCTTAATCTTATAATGTTTATTCAATATGATTTATATTTAATTTCTTAATCAATCTTGACACCACTCGTAAAGTGGAGGTCTTGATCCATTGTCGACAATCCTTGGCACATCAAATGCTTGGATCCTTTCTAGATGATGTATGGTTCTTCCTTACCGACACGAATCTAGTTAGGAACCTTGATTTGTTGTAGACATATGGTGATTGGCACATTGGATGCTTGAACCCATTTACAAGAAGTGGTATAAATATTGGTAATGAAATAAATATAATTCATATAACTAAAATGGGTTAATTATCCTTATTTGAAATATCAAGGGCGGATCCCCTAACCTTATCCTTCATTGTTATTGTGTTAATTCCTCTTGTATTTTAATTATTCTATTGTTTATGAACTTTTTATTTTATTTACTATGGTAGGTTCTACCACCTTATGAAATTGTTCTTTAATTTACTATGGTTGGTTATACCACCTATTTCCATGGATGGTTTTACCTCCTCTTGCTTTTTGTTTTATATTTGAATGGTCGGTAATACCACCTACCATCTTACATACTTGTTGATATTATCATGTCACCTCTTTGAATCATCCATATCACATTTATTTAGCTTATAATTTGTAACGCTAAAATCCCCTTCCTCGTGGATCGACCCCGGTCTCACCGGGTTTTATTACTTCGACACTCCTATACTTGGGAGCAATCCTTTTTGGATGTGTCAAGTTTTTGGCGCCGTTGCCGGGGAAGGTAAAATTTGGCATACAAAATTGTAAGTATTTTCTTTTCCCATTTCTATTTTTATTTTTCTTGCATACGTTCATTTCTTCTCTCCCCATTTCTATTTTTTATTTTTTCTTGCATGTGCTCATCTTTTCTTTCTCTTTGCATTAGTTGGTAGAATTGTTTGTAGCCACTCATCTTCTTTGGAAAACATGCTCATACCCAACCAAGGACATTAATGGATTACATAAGAACTCATGCACAATCATGCATAGTCTTCCCTCATGATGCAAAATATTTCAACCATGAATCGGATTTCATTCAATTCTTACCCCACTTTCATGGCCTAGATGTTGAAAACCCATTTTTGCATTTGAGAGAATTTAAAGATTTTTGCAATATCTATTGTGACCTAAATTGTAGCATAAACATCTTTAGATTAAAGCTTTTTCCTTTTTCTTTAAAAGATAAAGCTAAAACATGGCTACAAAATCTTAGGTCAAGGATCCATTAGTTCATGGGATGAAATGCAACAACAATTTTTGAAAAAATTCTTTCCTCCCTATAGAACAAATTCTCTCAAAGGGCAAATCATCAATTTCACTCAAAAACAAGGAGAGACCTTTTACCAATGTTGGGATAGGTATAAAGCATTGCTTAATACTTGTCCTCATCATGGTTTTGAAACATGGGAACTAGTTTTAATTTTCTATGAAGGTCTAACACATCAAGCTAGGCACATGGTAGATTTAATGTGTAATGGACAATTTGAAAACAAAGACCCTAATGAAGCTATGGATTACCTAGACTTACTAGCGAAAAATGCCCAAAATTGGAACAATGCTGGCACCTATGAGTACCAAGAACATCTACCAAGAACATCTAGTAAGGGCATTGACAACATTAGGGAGAATCATGATCATCATGCTAAATTTGCATCCCTAGCTAGAAAAGTCGAGGATTTAGAAATGTGGTCTATGCAAGAAATTGTCTGTCACACTTGTAATTCTAGTGATCATCCTACGGATGATTGCCCAATTATGCCTACCTTTAGGAAAAGTCTCCATGAACAAACCAATGTTGTCAACACTTTTCAAAGGTCAAATCCTAATCTTTACTCACAAAATTTTGGATGGAAAAACCAATTGAATTTTGATTGGAGGAATGATAATCATGCACAATCTTATCAACCTCTCTTTCAGTCATTTCAAAATTTTCAAAAATCTCATGATCATGCATGTTATGAGGATCTCGAAGAAACATTGAATTCATTCATTGCAAAGCAAGAAGATTTTAATAGTCAAGTTGCTCAAACTATGGCAAACTTGAATGATGCTCTCGAAATACTTGCATTTGCATTTAGTACTCATGAGAAAGGTGTGTTTCCATCTCAACTCAAGCCAAACCTCATCAATCCACATGTAAGTAATCCAAGTAGCCAACATCTAGATGAAGATTCGGTAAGTGCTCTTCTCGAAGATTTGGTAAGTGCTCTTCATGATGGTAAGGTTGATCAAGAACATATTCCTAACCCTTATGAGAAAGATGATGAATCAATCCTAAAGGGTAAGGAAGAGGTTAATCAACTTACACCTAACAAAGAAAAGACCGAATCCTCACTTATGCATCATGCAAAGGAATTTAACCAAAATTTTGACAATAATGAATTTTTCAAGCATGATGAATGTGAGGAAGCTAATAAGATTAACGTGGAAGACTATATCCAAAATGAGAATTTGTCAAGTCCTTCAGAAATTGGGTTAACTAGTTCATTTGAAGCAAATATGCAACTAGTGCCCAATGCTTCTAAAGAATTTTCATTGCTTGATTTTGTACAAGTGAAAGAGATTAAGAGTTGGGAGCCATGCTTTGAAAAAAGGCAGGAAGAAACATCCACACTCAAGAATGCATGCCTCAAGGACAGACAAACTCAATTAGTGGTAATCTTTTCCATTCTTACAAATAAAGGAAAAAGAAAGGTACCACCTCAATGGCATATTTTTGATCGTGGTAAATTACTTTCGAAGATATTCCTATTTTGCCCTTTTAATCAAATTTTATTCGTTTGTGCCATATTTTCATTTTTATTTTCATTTTCATTCTTGATTTTTGCTATTGTTTCTAGTTTGTTCTTATTTTATTTATGTGCTTTTATTTGTGTGTTTGCATTTTGTTTCTCGGTCAAGTGGCGGATACGGTACTCTGTGACTTTTAAAGTCGGTTTTTCAGTTCCCTAAAAACTGTTGCTCACCTTGCATCCATTTCCTTTTCTTCTCTCTAATTTTCTTCATAGTCTTGGGAATCTGACTCAAAATGACCCTGTTTTCCAGTTTATAAGAAAACTGGATGGGAAGCATATCCCCAACTCATAGAAGGTGTTTAAGCCGTTTCTGGACGTAAAACCCAGAGGAAGATGTGAGCCACAGTCACAACTACCTACACATATGCATGTGTGCCATCAATTTTCAAATTTCTTGTCTTTTATTTTATTTATAGCATTTTATTTTATGAGTCTTTCAGGTTGTCCCTCTTGAATAACATAAGTTTCAGGTAATGTCTCCTATACTTTATCTCTCTACATTTAAACATTGAGGACAATGTTTCATTTGGTTTGGGGGAAGGATAGTAGACATAAGTGTGTCTTGAAATTTTATTTTTTTCTTGCAAAAAAAAGAAAAAAAAAGCGAGTTAGTAATTAGATTCAGAGTGCGGTGTAAGGAGTTCAAATCCTCTTGAGACGCATTCTGGGTCAGGAATGGCAGAGTAGGGAGTACCAGTTTGAACTCTTGAAACCCATTCTAACCAATTTGTCATTTTATTTTGCATTTTTGAAGACTTATTTGATATTATTTAGTCTTGATTTTTGAATTTTATAACAAGGAGGTCTTATTCATTTCACTTTGAATCATTCAAATCTATGAACTCTCACAACTTATCATTTAATAAATTGTGTGCTTATGTGCTCATTAAGCAAGTATCTATGAATCTTTCTTCACACACACACATACCTTGATGTATGATTGTGGGTGGCGAAATGAAATATTGTAATATTTGAGTTCTTTTGTTTTGTTTAGGAAAACAACAAAAGGAAGGGGAAAGTTAAAAAAAATGAAAAAAATGAAAAATGAAAGAAAAAAAAAAGAGAAAAAAGAGAGAAAGCAATGGTGGATAAGTTTGGTCTTGTAGCCTCCTTAATTCGAGCAATTAAGCCCGAGGGGTGCCTCAACACCTAATACCCTAAGACCAACTGGTTTGGGAGCTATTGGCCCAAAGCTCGCTACATGGATTAAGGAGAAAGCTTAATGGGATTGAACATTGCACTATCCACAAGTTTCTAAGCAAAAATAAAGCATCGGCAACCCGAGTCGTTAAACTCGTAGGGGTGTCTTAACACCTAATGCCCTAAGGCCAACTGGTCTGGGAGTCATTAGCCTAAGGCTCGCTACATGGGTTAAAGATGCATTCTTTCAAAAAAAAAAAGAGAAAAAGAAAAAAAAAATATATAAAATGAATGAATATCCCTACCTAAGGTTGTTAGCCTTAACAAATACTAGAACCGATATGGCTTATTTCTATATAACCCCATAGTCATGTGTCAACTGAGCACAAAAGAAGGTTTGTGGATATCTTGACTGAAGGGTACATGAGTCATTTAAAAAAAAAAATCAGTTGAGAGTTTGTTTATTTGGATAAAATCAAGGAGAGTGCAATAATGACCACCTTGGATGTAAAATTCTATAAATCACTTCTAAATAATAACGCTTTAATTGCTAGGGACTAGCAATAAGCTAGTTGGGGGGTGTGATGAACACTTAAATATGCATGTTTAATAAGAGTTTAGTTCATCATATTGCATTAATAGTGTCATTAAATTCCTCAACTTAAGCATATTTGTAGCATTTGCATCTTTGGAATTAATTTCTCTTAATTTTGGTTTTGTTACAGGTTCGGTAAAATGGGCATAACTCTCTATTTATAGATCAGAATGGTGCAATTCTTAATGTTTTGGAAAGCTGATTTAATTGTCTACAAGATTGTATTTCACAAGAATCATCAAATTCGGGCTCTTAGTGGACTAAAATTGGGCTTGAAGTGAACCCATCTACAGTCTCGACCCAGTCTGACCAGGCCTCAGTATTTGGACCGTATCTCTCAAAATACGTATCCAAATTGTACAAATCAATATGTTCTAGAAAGCTGAGAGAAATATCTACAACTTTCATGAAGACATGTGATTAAAATTCACAACATTTCGATGTCAAAATTGATGGTCAAAGTCGGTGCCTAATGATCCCAATTGTCAAAGATATTTACAACTAATATTTGACAATTATGCCCTTGTAATTTGACAAGTTTGCCCCTGGATGTATCTATAAATAGAGGTGCCTTGTGACCCATTAGGACATCTTGGCCTTGGCTGGATCATTTTGGCTTTGGCTAGGATCTTGTATTGTGTTTTGTGTGTTTATGTTATCAATGAATTTCCTTTTTCTTGCATTTTATTTTCTTTCTATTATAATGCTCTTCTAATTTCTCTTTTGCTAAGGTGAAAGGGTGAAACCCTTGATATGAGAATAAGGATTCTCTAACCCTTAATATGTTCTTAATAATCTTAATCTTATAATGTTTATTCAATATGATTTATATTTAATTTCTTAATCAATCTTGACACCACTCGTAAAGTGGAGGTCTTGATCCATTGTCGACAATCCCTGGCACATCAAATGCTTGGATCCTTTCTAGAAGATGTATGGTTCTTCCTTACCGACATGAATCTAGTTAGGAACCTTGATTTGTTGTAGACATATGGTGATTGGCACATTGGATGCTTGAACCCATTTACAAGAGTGGTATAAATGTTGGTAATGAAACAAATATAATTCATATAACTAAAATGGGCTAATTATCCTTATTTGAAATATCAAGGGCGGATCCCCTAACCTTAGCCTTCATTGTTATTGTGTTAATTCCTCTTGTATTTTAATTATTCTATTGTTTATGAACTTTTTATTTTATTTACTATGGTAGGTTCTACCACCTTATGAAATTGTTCTTTAATTTACTATAGTTGGTTATACCACCTATCTCCATGGATGGTTTTACCTCCTCTTGCTTTTTGTTTTATATTTGAATGGTCGGTAATACCACCTACCATCTTACATACTTGTTGATATTATCATGTCACCTCTTTGAATCATCCATATCACATTTGTTTAGCTTATAATTTGTAACGCTTAAATTCCCTTCCTCGTGGATCGACCCCAATCTCACCGGGTTTTATTACTTCGACACTCCTATACTTGGGAGACAATCCTTTTTCGGATGTGTCAATGAACTTGATGAAACTGATTCTAAACAGATTGCTTTTCTAACAAGAAATTATGTCAAGTTCATGAAAAGAAATTTTAGGAAAAAGAATCAAGGAAAGCCATCAAACTCAAACGAAGATAAGTTCAGGAAGTTCAACAAGGAGAATGACAAGAAGAAGTCAAAAAAACCTGATAAGAAAGGGCAGATTTAGTGTTATGAATGTTCTGGTTATGGGCATATTCAATCTAAATGGGCTAATCTCAAGAAGAAGAATAAAGGGTTGACAGCTACTTGTAGTGATGAATCAAAATTGGATTCAGAAGATCAAGATTGCATGAGTAATTTTATTGTATTTACAGCATTTGCAGCTGATAAAGGGAAAGCTGTTATGTCTGACATAACAGAAAATTGCAGAACCAGTGTTGATATTCAGATGAAGAAGATGGCCCATAATACTATGACGAGTTGCAAGAAACATACAATGCACTCTATGGAGAATGGCTGAGTCAGAAAGAAGAAATCAAAACCTTGAAGAAGGAGATTGAAGTGCTGGAATGTGAAAAATTCTATGCTAAAAACCATATCACAGAACTGGAGATTGTTTTGACAGACAAAACAGCACATATTGAGAAAATTACAACAGAACTGGTTGAAAGCAAAAGGTGTATTGATCAACTCAAAATTGGGGCAGTAAAACTTGATCAGGTCTTGAGTCTTGGAAGAGACAACTCCAACAAACATGGATTGGGATATACAGAAGGTAATGTTACATCTTCATCAAAAACAGTTTTTGTAAAAGCTTCAACATTAGGTAAAAATTTTGAACTTAACTCTTTAAGGTCGAGTCCTAGTTCAAAGAGTAATGAAACATTTGTTTATCCTCTGAGTTCTTTCAAATCCAGTCCTGAAAAGGTAAGGAAATTCATTCCAATTTGTTATTTTTTTGGTAAAAAAGGACATATTAGGCCTAAATGCTTTAAATTGTTGAATCTTTTGCATAAAAGATCAAAACAGTTAACACTGTTACCAAAATCACAACTGCAGTGGGTTAAGAAAGATAAGACAGTATGCCATGTTACTCTTACTGCTCTTAACCAATCATCTAATGATTTGTGGTATTTTGACAGTAGTTGTTCCAAGCACATGACTGAAAATAAATAGTTTTTAACAGATTTTAAAGCATACAGGGATGGTAATGTCACCTATGGAGATAGAGCAAAGAGTAAGGTCATTGGTAAAGGCACTTTGAATGTCAAAGGTCTACCCAATTTTCAAAATGTCTTGTTGGTTGAAGATTTGAAAGCTAATCTTATTAGTATTAGTCAGATATGTGATGACAAGTATATTGTTAATTTCACACAAAACAAATGCATGGTCTTAGATAATTTTGGTAAATGCATTCTAGAAGGTAATAGATCTTTGGATAATTGTTATTTGGTAAAGATTGCATTTCAAGCTAGGATTTCGGATTTAGAATTGCGGCATCAAAAATTAGGACACTTAAATTACAGAGACTTGGTTAAATTAACTAAGTTAGGTGCTGTAAAAGGAGTTCATAAACTTGATGAGAAAGTTACTGAAATTTGTGGACCATGTCAAATGGGAAAACAAATTAGAAGTTCACACAAATCAAATCCATATCTTAGCACATCCAAAATACTTGATTTGCTTCACATGGATCTTATGGGTCCTATGCAAATTGAAAGCATTACAGGTAAGAGATACATATTTGTTTGTGTGGATGACTTCTCTATATATACTTGGGTTGATTTTATTAAAGAAAAATCTGACACTTTTGAAGCTTTCAGGAATCATTATGTTAAACTTAAAAATGAGCAAAATAGGAACATTGGAAGGATTGTGAGAATAAGGAGTGATCATGGAAAGGAGTTTGAACATGTTAGCTATGCTAACTTTTGCATGAATTTTTAGCTCCCAAAACCCCTGAACAGAATGGCATTGTGGAAAGAAAGAATAGAACTCTTCAAGAGATGGCTAGAGTAATGCTCAATAGCAAGAAGTTGACCAAGAGGCTATGGGCTAAAGTAATAAGCACTGCTTGCTATATTTCAAATAGAGTTTTTCTAAGACCTGGTACTAACCATACACCTTATGAAAATTTGAAAGGTAGAAAACCAAATTTGAAATATTTTCATCTTTTTGGATGCAGGTGTTACACCTTAAATGATAGAGAGCAATTAGGAAAATTAGATCCAAGAAGTTATGAAGGAGTCTTTGTAGGATATGCACAAAACAGCAAAGCATTTCAAATTTACAATTTGAGAACTGAGGCAGTCATGGAATCTACAAACGTAGTATTTGATGATCTGGATGATTATGCAAAGTACTCACAAGAGGAAAACATAATCAGCTTCACAGAAGATACAGAGAAATCAGATTCAGACAACAACAGTAAAGAATATTCTGTTATGAAAGAGGAAACAACTACTGTTACACCCGACGTAACAATGACAACTAACAACTCCGATTTGAACAGAAATTCAATCAGGAATGAGGATGATAGAAAAGATCCATCCACTTTGATTCAGAAGGCACATCCTACAAGCTCTATCATTGGAACACCAGATGGCATGATGAAGACTCGGAGCAAGGTAAGAAATCAGGTAAGATTTGCATGTTATGTTTCTTTAGTTGAACCAAAAAATGTTAAAGAAGCCTTAAAAGAAGATGTTTGGATTCAAGCCATGTAAGATGAACTTAATCAGTTTAAAAGAAATGAAGTATGGGAATTAGTTCCTAGGCCAGAAAATGCAAATGTCAATAGAACTAAATGGATATTCAAAAACAAAACTGATGAAAGTGGACAGGTAGTAAGAAATAAGGCTAGGCTAGTTGCACAAGGTTACACACAAGTAGAAGGCATAGACTTTGATGAAACCTTTGCACCAGTAGCTAGACTTGAGTCAATCAGATTACTACTTGCAATTGCTTGTTTGCTTGATTTTAAGTTGTACCAAATGGATGTTAAAACAACATTTTTAAATGGCTATCTTAATGAAGAAGTCTTTGTTGAACAGCCTAAGGGTTTTGAAGATCCTAAACATCCTGATTTTGTGTACAAATTGCACAAAGCTTTATATGGTTTGAAACAAGCTCCTAGAGCTTGGTATGAAAGGTTAAAAAATTTTTGATCAATAGAGGATATAAAAGAGGTAGCAATGATAAGACATTGTTTATCAAACATGCATCTAACTATTTTATTGTTGCTCAATTATATGTGGATGACATTGTATTTGGATCAACTAACAAAAGCAAAACTAATGAGTTTGTTAAGTTGATGTAGGAAGAGGTTGGGATGAGCATGGTAGCAGAATTAAATTTCTTTCTTGGATTGCAGGTTAAGCAAATGAATGATGTGATATTCATATCTCAATCAAAATATGCTAAAAATCTTGTAAAGAAATTTGAGCTTGAGAAATCAAAACCAATGAAAACTCCTATCAATACTAATTTGAAACTTTCAAAAGACAATACAGGAAAAGATGTTGATGCAAGTTTATACAGAAGCATTATAGGCAGCCTGCTATACCTCATAGCAAGCAAACTAGACTTGTGCTTTAGTGTAGGACTTTGTGCAAGATTTCAAGCAAATCCCAAAGAATCACATCTGTCAGTGGCTAAAAGAATCATCAGGTATGTACATGGAACCCATGATTATGGTATATGGTTTTTTAAAGATACAAATGATTATCTTGCAGGGTTTAGTGATGTTGATTGGGTAGGAAATGCAGATGATAGAAAAAGCACATCAGGAGGGTGTTATCTTGGTACTGACTTAGTTTCTTGGCACAGCAAAAAGTAGAATTCTATTTCTTTATCTACTACTGAAGTCAAATACATAGCAGTAGGGAGCTATTGCACATAACTATTGTGGATGAAGCAAATGTTGAGTGATTATGGTATTGAACAAAAACCTATAACTGTGTTTTGTAATAATACTAGTGCTATAAATATTTCCAAAAATCCTGTTCAGCATTCTAGAACAAAACACATTGATATAAGATACCATTTTATAACGGATATTGTAGAGTCTAAGGTGATACACATTGAACACATCTCCACTGATAGACAATTGGCTGACTTATTCACTAAGACATTGGATATAACAAGATTTGAAAATTTAAGAAAGGCCTCAGACATCTATCAGTTTTCTGAATAAACACTGCTTACTATTATGTTATTTGTATCTATAATATCATAAGTTTTCTTCTAATTAAGCATGTGTGAGCTATGATATAAAAATTGTGTGAATGATAAAATACTAATTTAAAAATGAAAAATGCTGAGAGGGCTGCAAGTAAATGATGTGTAAAAGCCATCCATTGAGAGTAACTTCATTTTATCTAGGAAATATGGTGAGCTCACCCACTCAGATGGAAAAGGGCTACCTCTATACATGTGTGAAAGCTACTGTATTTATTGCGACTAACTTTTGTGTGTGTAAGAAGCATGCTCAAGTTGATCACCCAATTGGATTAAGTGATAAACTAAAAGTAAATAAACAGCTCTGAAATATGCTTTCTTAAAATGATTCATATGATGTCCACATATTGTTGTTATGTTATTGTTAACTGTTTTCTGTTACTTTTTTCATAACATACGATGTTCTTTGTGCCGATCTGAAATTCGACTATTCTTGTGTGTTTATGTGTCAAAATGCCATGTCAGCTGTATTGAATTGAGGGAGAGAAGTTTCAGTGGCAGGAATCCTAACTCTATTAGAACTCCTTAGTCCAATGGAAATCAAAATTTGAATTCCTATTCATTAATGACAGTTATTAAACGGTTTTGGAAAGGGAATTATGGTTTTGAAAAAGGAATTAATATTAAATTTTGAAACAAAATTTTTTTCAGCCTAATATATTACGAAATTAAGTTAGGGCTTCTCCTGTTCATTCCATACCCATTCAACAGTTTCTCCACTGTCCCTCGTCCTGTTTCTCTCTCTCTCTCTCTGTTATGAGAAATTGTTGCAAACTAGGAAACCCTAACAATGGCGAACACATCTGAGACTTCAAAGACCAATAGTTCTTCATCTTCACAGAATGACTCTGGTTACGACAGTGACAACAGTGAACAGTCGTCTCCTTCACAACAGCCTCATGTAGAGATTTCTATTAATCCAGCCATGAGTGAAGATGAACAGATTCCCGTGAAGAAGATGAAAGACAAGGTGAAGCCAAAGTACAACAAGTTCCTCATAGTAGCCGTCAAGCAAAAATTCGTGAAGTACACTTCACAAAGGAAGTTGCAGATGGAAAGACTGGTAAAGCTGACAGACTTCAACGGCTATGGTCTAAGTGATCTTCTTGAGTCTATATATTGGACTCGTACGATAAACAACTTCCTAGCCCCTGTGATGTCTTTAATTCAAGAATTCTATGTAAATATCCCTACTGCCATTGATGATCCAAAAAGCTTTCATTATCACAAGGTTTATTGTAGAGGAAAGTTTGTGAAATTCTCTCTGAATGTCATAAACACATTTATGGATATTCCTATAGGCAGTTTGCACTCTTTAAATGAGAATTTTGATATGGTCGTAGTAATTAAGGAATTGACTGGTAGGGAAGACATTGATTGGAACCCGAGAGATGGTATTGATCAGCAGTATCTTAGAAAGAAGTATAGGGTGATGCATAAGATTGCACAATTCAATTGGCTTCCCTCTTCACACCAAAATCAAGTTCGAGAGGATAGAGTAAAATTTTTATACTCTTTAGGCATCAACCAATTAATTTTGGCTTGCTAGCTTATAGAATGATTGTTCAGATTGGTCCATACAACTCTGACTATCACTTGCTTGTGTTTCTATGCTTGATTCAAGGAATTTTAGCACAGAATAGTATTCCTATAAGTCCTAAGGAACATACTGAAATTCTATCAAAATCAATTACAAAGGACTTTCTGCTTCGATTACATGATAAGAATGACTTGCCTGCACCTGAACCAAAGCCAAAGAGAGTCAGGAAAAATCAAATGAAAAATGTTGAAGAACAACTTATGTTGATCAATTCTGCCTTGACTGAGATTTTGCGGGATTTGAAGGATGTCAAACTTAAACAATCTATTTTGGAGGCAAAGCTTGCAGGACACTTTGGTACGATAGAAGAGCCACAGCCAATGGAAACTGAACATGTGATTCATGAGAAGTCGATTAAGCACATACCAAAACCTGATGCACCACTGCCTGCAGAAGCTGAGCAAATGCCTGCAGTAGGACAAGCTGCACAAACTGCTATTGCGATAGACATAACAACAGAAAAATAGCAGAAGCAAAAGAAAATCAAGTCAACTGCTAAAGGAAGAAAATTGAAAAGGAAGAAGAAAGTTGAAATGGTAAAGACACCATCTGACAAAAAGAAGAAGAAAATTGAATCACCTGCTCCTAAACTGAGAGATGAATCTTTGTCAGATGTACCAGCACAACCAGAATTCGAGATGAATTTGCCTTCACCACTTGCTGAGGAAGACCCTCATGTTCCTCCTGTCCCTGAAGCAGAGCCTCATGATTCACCACCATCAACACAATCACCACCACATGAAGCTCCAACCTCATCACTTGCAGAACACACTCAGGCACCTCCTCCTGCTAAAGAAACAACTGCACCAACCACATCTCAACCACCTACTCTTGAAGAAGAGTCACTGGTTTCTTCTTAACGACCTGTTGTTGAGTTGCCCACAATAGAAACCAGTGTAGAAAGACTTGATAAGGAGATTCGTAGAGTTGTAGCTGAAGTTACTGCCACCTCCTCTAAGACAGCTGAAGAGCAACTTGCACATGTGGCTTTTGAGCAGCCTACTCCCACTACTACTAGTAAACGGTACAAAGTGAAGGCTGGCAGAATCAAGAAGCACCCTGGCAGTTCCTCTTCCCTACCAGTTCGAAGTCTCCATGACTTCGTTAAGTGCTTTTGGCACTTGTGCTGAAATCAATGGGCAGAAGATTTTCTGATAATGTTTTTTTTGATATAACTATTCCTCTGTTCCTTTTAACTCTGTTTACATTCTGTCTGTTTGATGTTTTTGTTATTGCTTCCTCTCAAGGGATGTAAGTAAGGAGTAAGGGGGAGAAAGAACTGGAAACTTCTTATGCTTGCTTTGTGTGTGCATTCGAACTATTTTGATGCTTTGTGTACTTACTGTGTTTGTGTGTTTGTATTATTACTTATTTTATGTTATCTTGGTTTGATGATTTTAGTTGCTCTGATCATGATCTGATTGCATTATAGTTTGACAAGTTTGTCAAACTTCATTTTGTTTGCAGGATATACACATTCTGACAGTGTTTTGTTATGAGATTTGTAACAGCACACTGGTTATTTCTTTACACATGATATTTTTTGTTTGCTATATCATGATAGCTTATGGTTATGTATGACTTATCATGTGTGATTTTCTTTGATCAGAAACAGCTTAGTGTTTTCATCACAAGTTGCCAAAAAGGGGGAGTTATTGGTGTCAATGTGCATGTACCATGCACATGATATTTTGTCCAACTTGTGATAAAACAAGAATATTATTTTGATTCCTACTTTACTGTTTCTAGAAGTATATTTTAGGAAGTATTTGGTTTACAATAAATATCTCCTTAGATTAGGATATTGTTTCTTGTATCCTAATTAAAATAGGAGAATATATATTTGTGTCCTAATTCCTTTAGGAGTTTAATTAAATCTATTCCTATTATATTTCTCCTTCTCCTAATGTGATTTGATTAGAATTTTTATAGGATTCTAAGGAGATTTTGTCCAGGCATACCACTATATATACCGTTATATTTTCATAACAAAGAGAAGGTGGTATGTTGTGTGAGTTTAGGTTTCGACATTCCAAGAATTAAAGAGGAGAGTTTCAATGCGAATAGGTATGCTTCATTGATTTGATTCTTTGAGTTTTTGATTCATGTATGAGAGGTAGAAATTGTGTATGAATATTTGATTAGATCTGATTGAGTTAGTAGACACCTAAGAGAACTTGCGAGTTAAGTGTTTATGCAATTCAGTGTCAGATGTCATTGTTATGAATAACTTAACAGTGTGTTGTTAAGTTATCTGTGACAGAGAGTGGGCAATGTCACTAGAGTTTAAGATCTTGGCGGGATTTTGTTTTACAAAGATTAGGTGAGTGTGTGAGAGTGAGTCAGCACTGTAAAAGATCCTAAAGATTGTACAAACAAGAACTTAGTGAATTGCAGCTCTATAGTTGTCCGTAGATGTAGGTTTTATAACCGAACCACGTAAAAATCCTCCTATGCTGATTTACTTTACAGTTTACTGTTATATTTTTTATAACTGCATACTTCCAGAACTGGACTCAAATCATCATGAAATGCTGCTTCTCTCTTACAGGCCATGTAGATTAGAAGGTTGTTTGTGCTTTAGAGATTTTCAAGGCACTCTCCACATATAGAAGGACATCGATATCAGTTGCTCATGAGCACCATTCGCTTGTGTAATATGCTAGGCTCACCTAAATATTTTCCTTACATACGATGTAACAAATGACATTATAATTGTATGTGGCCTTAACTGTTGGATTAGTTGTGATTCTGATTTCATAAGTATATATAACATTATTAGAACCGATCAACTTATTTTCTAACTTTAATGCTTTCAGTGAAAATGATATTATATATACTAGTTCCGAAGCAAGCATAACAAATTTGCATATATCCAATTTTATAGCTATTAACCATAACATAATACAAAATAGGTCTTTTACGAGCATTTTATATAAACAATAGAGTCTACAAATTTCTTACTGGCTATTTCATTTACGTTTTCCAAGAAATAGTTATTGAGGATGGAAACAAATGAAGCCATTGAGAGTTGGTCTCATAGTTTTTGGTCTTTGTTGATGCCAAAAAATGGATCAACATTAAATTTGTTACATTTGTCCAGATGTGAACAGTGAATGATGGAAATGCCTCTACTCTAAAGTTGTTGGGGGTTAGTAAGTGACTGAAGATGGAGTTGAACAATATATTCTCGACCGGTGAGCTGATGTGGATTTGTAGCTACAGAGGAAACCAGCTTCTGAAGTCAGTCGGCAGTAACGGGACAACTTCTGACTGATGAAAGTGACAAATGTTGGACGTGCTCCTTCTTCCCCAACGAGCTTAAATAGCTTCCATGGTAGTTACAGGAATCGAGTGACCAAGAGAAATGGTTGAACGCTCAAATAACTGGAAAATGGAGAAACAAGGTTAGGGGTAGCCGGATTGCTCACTGGCATGAAGCCTCTAAGCCCAAGTCAGTAAGGGGTCCTTGTTTTCGATGAAATATCATGATGAATGCTAGTGTTTATGCATGGATTTTATGGAAAGGGCTTATGGACAGTGTTTAATGGAACAGTAAATCGGTGAGAGAGAGAAAGATGATAGAGCATAAAACCATAGAGAGTCTTAGTGGTTGCTGGGGAGAGAAGAATTATAAAAAAAAAGTACCATTATTCTTTGTGTTTCTTTCCTTATATAGGTGATTCCAAAGTTGACCTAAATCTTGACCATCCATTATGATAAGGTGGCAAGATCTTAGCAAGTGGAAAGGATTCTTGAAATATTCTATTATGTAATAAAACCCTAATTTCGAGGTGATAAGAGGCTGCCACGTGGCGTAATGATAGTGAAATGTTTATTTTTTTATAGATTCTAGGACTCAACAGTTACTACCTAATTGACCAACTTAGGTATCTGTCGGTCATGTAGATGCTTCGTGACTTGGGCTTGATTTTACATACTTCTCATGAAACATCATCTTTGATATCAAAGGCATTCTGGTCTTTTAATAAAGTGTCTAAAAATCTTATTTACACTATTCCCTTAGTCACCAGTGCGAAATATAAGTATTAGGGACTGCTATTCTTCAATTAGGCGCTTTATATTCACCCGAACCATATTCTTATCTAGCTTCAATCTTTGCGTTCTTGTATCTTCAACTAAGTGATCCTAGTCTTGGATCTACAATGCTTGGTTAGGCATAGTTCTATGACTAACTGATCTTACTTTGGTGCTAAAAACCAGTTAGGTAGTTGTCAGACCACTGGGATTCTTTAAGGACAACTTTTCACTTTGACAAATTCATTCATGAGCCTATATGTTTTTAACTAAGCAATTTCGGCACTATAGATGCAATTTTGGTGAGGCGCAACTTAGTGACTGGTGGGCTCTCGTTTGAAGATGGAGATTGACTTGGGCAATTTTTGAAGTGTTAGTTGTCCTTCTGAGTTTTTCACCACTTCATATCCTTGAACCCCCTTTGTTCAAGAAACTTCATGTTGGCACACTATTAGTGGTAAAGATGATGCAACTTCAAATGAAATAGACAGATCAGCTAAGTGCCACTATGGGCGAAAGTAGACTTGTCAATTGAGCAACTTTATAGGCATAAGTTGATTGACAATTAGGTTGTTAAAGCAATATCTTAATCTCATTTGAGAGGGAATTCCGTGATCTCCTTGGAGAAAGGGCTTACAACTTTGATCTTAGTTAGTTGAGAAAGAGCAATGGTGGCAAACCACTGGATTGAAAGGCTCGATCTCTAGAGAGAGAGCATATCCCGTTGTCAATGACTTATGAGCCTTGTATGATAGGAGTTTTGATTTGCTCGATCCCAGAAGAGAGCGTTGGTGGCATACCATTTAACTGAAAGGCTCAATCCCGGATGAGAGCAAACTTGACTATTGAGGACTTACGAGAGCTATTTGGTGGGGATTTTTATTTCTTGTCTCCATCTGCGAAGAGAGAGCGTTGGTGTTGAAACACTTAACTAAAAGGCTCGATTCCAAAGGAGAGCACACCAGACTGTCAAGGACTTATGAGTCTTGTGTGGCAGTGATTTTTATTTTTTTAGCTCTATATTCGAAGAGAGAGCGTTGGTGTCGAAACACCTAACTAAAAGGCTCAATCTTAAAGAATAGTATTGGTGGCATACCACCTAACTGAAAGGCTTAATCTTTGGAGAGAGGGTACACCTAATTATCGAGGACTTATTGAGTCCTGTGTGGTAGAGATTTTTATTTCTTGGCTCTATCTCTAGAGAGAAGGTATTGGTGTTGGAACGCCTAACTGAAAGGCTCAATCCCAAAGGAGAGCATACCTAACTGCTGAGGACTTATAAGTCCTATATGGCAGGAACTTTTATTTATTGGCTCTATCTCCGGAGAGAGAGCATTGGTGTTGACACACCTAATTGAAAGACTCAATCCTGAAGGAGGGCATGCTTGACTGCAAGGAATTATGAGTCCTAAGTGGTAGGAACTTTCATTTCTTGGCTATATCTTCAGAGAAAGATTGGTGTCAAAACACCTAACTAAAAGGCTCAATCCTGAAGGACAGTGGTGGTGTTAGAACAATTGATGGTGGACCACCTAACTGATACGCTTAATCCTATAGGAGAGCATTGGTGTCAAAACGCCTAATGGCAGACCACGTAACTGATACACTTAATCCTAAAGGAGAATGCTGGTGTCAGAACACATGGTAGCGGACCACCTGGCTGATTGATACCTAACTAAATAAACCTATAGTAGATACCTTTAAAGTTCATAATGAAAAATTTTGAATAAAATCTCTATGGACTTTCATTGATTGATTTCAATAAATTCGTGACTGATTGAAGTTGTAGAAATCAGAATAAAGTTGTTTGCATAATGTAGAAGCAGATACTTGGCTGAAAACCCATAAAGAGGACACAGTTTTGTTGTTTCGGTTCATCATGACAAACATGTCTCTGAGTGCTTTAATTCCGTGTTCACTCAAGGCCTCATGAAATAGTCGTTACTCTACGAACTTTGGAGCAGTCATTTTGACCCTCTTCTGCATTCCTAAGGCATTTCCCATCCCTATCTCCGCCCCTGTCAATGCTTTGTTGGACAAAATATTGCAATTCTCTAGCACTAACTAATTCTTCAATTTGATCTCTTAGTTCATGGTAGTCTGTTGTGTAATGTCTAGTCGCTTGATGGTAATCACAATAATTGGATTGTTTTCTCATGGCGGCTCCGCTTCTCATCGGTGGTGGATCTCCAAACAATTCGGTGGATCACATTGTAATAAATATATTGACTTAAGTGTCATTGAGAGCCTTATAAATAGAGTATCTCCTAAATGAATTGCTAGTTAGATAACTATCTAACTGGCTACCTTTAGTCCGGTAGCGCCTTTTTTGTTCAAAGCCATTGTAGTAGTGCTTTGGTCTAGCATGACATGCAACCATATTTCTTCATTCCTACAATAATTAATCCTCAAGTTGGTCTGTTCTCGCCATATTCAAGGTATATAACATGCATCTTCATAACTTTAAGAAGGGTATTCAGAAAAGCATCTCCAGATTCGGGTAGGCAGGAAATTGCTTTTAAATGAAGTTAAAGCTATAGGGTCTCTAAAGGCTCCTAAGATTGTGACCTCATTGTGGTAACATTATACAAAATCTAAACTTGGCTCTATTTCCCTTTGCTTGATATTGGCTAACACATTACTATTCCTTTGAACCCCCACAGATGCCCGAAAGTAACTCATGAACTTTCTTCTAAACTACATAAAAGTAAATTTGGAGTTAGGGGCCAATGATCGAAACCACCACTTGTCTGGTCCAGTTAGTGTCAAAGAAAAGACTTTACATAGCATGGCGTCAGACGAATTATAAAACTCCATATAAGCAGTAAAGTATTCAACATGTTCTACAGGATCCTTTTGACCATCATATGAATTAAGAGTAGGCATATTTAAGTTATGTGGAAATGGGCATCTAGCTACTTCTTTGAGGAAAGGCGAATTTAAATCTAAATCAAGGAAAAGGTTTGGGTTACCTCGACTCTGAGCTTGGAGGAGCGACTGCATCTACTTCGTTTGCTTCTTGAGTTCCCAAATGTCTCAGTCTTGAGTCATGTGTATTCTCTTCCTTTCATTGTCTAGGTCATAAAAGCCTTCAGTTAGGTACTCGTGGTATTACTCACATTCACGACTGTTGTTCCTATAATTGTGATTTCTTCCCCTCTCATAAGTCTTAGTGTAGTGACATAGATATGCATCATGGGTGGTGCCTAAACTTAGATGTCCCTGAGACATCTCTTCCCTAGCCCCTGCAGTTAAGTGGCCTTGAGGAACCACTTGAGTAGCATCAACAGTTGGGTGGCCATGAGGAACTACTTAAGTAATGGTGGCAGTTAGGTGACATTGAGGAGTGGCACGAGTTGTGGCTGCTACTAATCGATGGGGAGCAAGGTTGTCGTCAGTCCTTACTCGCCTTTGATAATCACCACCACCTAGTGTTGGTGCAGTTCGATTGCCAAGAAACTTCAACCTGTCATGAATACTAACTCTTTCTTGCCCAACTTCGTCTTCTCTCCTAGCTTGCCTTCACCTTTCAAGTTTGTTCTATAAGTCATTTGGGTTTTCTGGTAAGGCATTTGCACGATGTTTAGAGCTAGCTGTGTAGTGTTATGTTATTAGTAGGGGCTTATGAGCTTTTGCCTAATGCTAGGTATCACTAGGTAAGGCATGTATTAAGGATAGAGATTAAGTGAGGTGGAACTGGTGTTGTGTTTGAGCCATCAATGGGCATTGGAGTTGGTGGTTAGATATTATCGCTGGCTAATAGTTGAGTTAGCATGGCCTTATTTGGGTTTGGTCATCTCTTATGGTCTAAAATTCTATGATACTAGCTCGTTGGCTCCAAACTGAAGGACTAACGGTGGTAATGACTTGTTGATTTTGAGTTGAGGGATTGGCAATGGTCAGTCTAGCAGTAGCTTATGGTTCCCTTATGGTGCTCCTCATCACACTTGCCTCCTCTTCATCCATTGTCACCGAACTGGCATGTTACCCACATAGAAATTGCAAAACAGAAGGTTAAGCCACAAAAATAACTCGTAACTTCGCAACACACCTTACTATTCAATGAAATCAATAAATGAATGACATTTTCTCATGATTCCCATAGACGACGCCAAATGTTTATGCCAAAAAATGGATCAACATTAAATTTGTTACACTCGTCCAGATGTGAACAGTGAGTGATGGAAATACCTATGCTCTGAAGTTGCTAGGGGTTAGTGAGTGATTGAAGATAGAGTTAAACAGTAGACTCTCAACCGACGAGCTGATGTGGACATACAGCTATAGAGGAAACCAGCTTCTGAAGTTGGTTGACAATAATGGGACAGCTTCTGACTAATGAAAGCAACGGATGTTAGACGTGGTCCTTCTTCCCCAACGAGCTTAAGCAGTTTCCATGGCAGCTACAGTAACTGAGTGACACAGAAATGGTTGAACTCTCAGATAACTGGAAAATGGAGAAACAAGGTCAGAGGTCACCTGATTTCTCACCGATATGAACCCTCCGACGCCTAACTCAGTAAAGGGATCATTGTTTTTGGTGAAAAATATGAATGCTAGTGTTTATGCATAGATTTCATGGAAAGGGTTTATAAACAGTGTTTAATGGAATAGTAAATGTGAGAGAGAGAAAGAGGATAGAGCACAAAACCCTAAAGAGTCTTAGTGGCTACTAAGGAGAGAAGAATTATCACAAAAAAATTCCCCTTATTCTTTGTGTCTCTTTTCTTATATAAGTGATTCCAAACTTGACCTAGATCTTGACTATCCATTGTGATGAGGTGGTGAGATCTTAGCAAGTGGAAAGGATTCTTGGAATATTCTATTATGTAATAAAACCCTAATCTCGAGGTGATAAGAGATTGCCATGTGGCATAATGATAGTGAACCATTTATTTTTTTATAGATTCTGGGACTCAACAGTTACTACCTAACTGTCGTAGTTAGGTATCTGTCGGTCCTGTAGATGCCTTCGCAACATGGGCTTGATTTTACATACTTATCATGAAACATCATCTTTGATATCAAGGGCATTCTGGTCTTTTATTAAAGTGTCTAAGAATCCTGTTTACAGTTTCATTGAAAATTAACCAATATTTCACATGCTCGCAATTACAAAATACTCATCATTTTTAACTATACTCAAAATCAATTAGTAACAAATTTAAATCTACTTCTAAAAAAATAATATTTACAAATTATTTAGAAATGATACTTTCACATTAAATTTAAGTGATAATCTTTAAAATAATTAAATTCAGAGAAGAATAAATTAATAAGCAAAAGGTGAATCAAGCAAGCACTTTTTATGCATATATACTTGGCTTCTGTCAAAATTAAATTCAAGTGATCAATAGGATTTATATGTTAGTAGTCTAAATTAAAGAAAGGCAAAACCATGCATATTTGAAGTATAAATTACTAAAAATTCATAAAAAAGGAATTAATAGAAGTTTGATTGACAACTGAGGTTGATTTGGTATTCTTTCAAATTGATAATCAACTAAATTCAAGCTTAGTATAGAGACCTTAAGCAATTAATGGTTAGATCATTACACTTCATTAAGTGAAGAATATAAATATATATCTATGGTGACATGTAGGCTTCTATGAGATAGGGTTTATCATAAATATGATGCACTTAATCTCTTTGAAGAAGTTGTCTTTATATAAGAGACATATGGGTAGTTAAGACATAACTGCTAGTTAGTTATTAAGCAGTTATAGGCAGTTATATGATAGAACAGGTATATTGGTTGGTGAACAGTATTATTTCAAGTCTATAAACATGTATTGTGTTCGCCGCTGTATAACTTCAGCTACCCATATCTATATGTACCCAATAGCTTAACAGCATTGTGTGTGATTTATTGTTAAAATTCTTCTGTGGTATTAGAGCCAGGTTCATACTTTTGGGTTTTGATATATTTTAGGGTTCAAAGCATTTTGCAATATCTATGTATTTTATAATGTAATGCAACCAAGTCATTATCACCTATCGAGCAATTTGTAATCCTTCTACACACAACAAACCCTTCAAAATTTATTACATCAGTGCTCATCGTGATTTTTTTAAGGCTGTGGTCCGTTTGCACAGAAAATTGAAGAAAAGGATTTATCCTGTGTTGGTGATGATTTTAGTTCATGTGAAATTGTTTTTGGGTCAATTAAATTCAAAAAAAAAAATGACAAGAACAAAATTGTGAAAATCAGAAATTTTCTACAAAATTTCTAAATTTTTCTATAAAAAATTGGATCAAATCTGTGAAGAAACAGTTATAAATGGTGAATTTCAAGCACAAAACAGGAGAAAAATCAGAGAAAGATAATTGCTGATTGGAGCGTGCAACACACGCGCTAGGGATAGTGTGCGCGAGTCAACCCCAGTTAGCTACCCGTGGAGCGAGATGAACACAAGTAGCGATGCAAGGACCTGCAATTTTTCCATTTCGTCAAACCGCTGGTCCAACTAAACCAATTCGCTTCTCTTCGAATCAAATTAAACTTGTTTATCATTTGTTGACCCATTGAGGGGCAAAACAGTCTTCGATTTCAATAAATTTTCATATCTAAGGGTTTTGAGGCATTTCATATTGATTCATGTGATCAGATTTTTGTTTTGAGAACTCCAGATTATGAATTTTGAGGATTTACAAAAGGATTACATAGTATTTTGTGACTGGTACTTTCACATTATTTAACTTATTATATTAAATACATTATAGCCACAATTGTAGTATTATTATATTATTAGGTTGTTATTACTACTTGATTTAGTTTTGGTTTATTGAATTGTATTTGTGAAAGTAGTTTTGGGATATTGACCATTATTGGAAGTGTTGTGTTTGATTGAGTTGTTAATAAATTCGAGATCATGGCAAACAAAGCTCCAAACAAAAGTGTTAAAGTCGAAAGACTTGGCAACAATAATTTTTGTATTTGGAAACGAAGAATCTCCTATTTATTAACACATGAGCGCGCATCGTATACCATAAAAAATGAGAAACCTACAAAAGGTGATACCCAAATGGCTGAGGATGACAATGAGCTAGCCAAAGCAACTATATTGAACCATATGCAAGATGATCTCCTTCCTCTATAAGGATTTTGAAACTACTAAGGGGTCTTTTGGTATGAGGGATAGGAATCTTGGGAATGAGATTCACATTATTGGGAAAGTAAAACATGGAAATTTGATTCTTGGGAAAGTAACATTACTGTATTTGGTAGTTCACAGGAATCTTGTCTTTGATTACTATAAAAATCAGATTATTGTGTTTGGTTGCACATAGGAATGTTAATTTTGTTCATTTTGTGAGTTAATTTGATAATTAAATTTTTTCAATATTTAAAAAATACTTTAAATTTTTTTCTTGTTCTAATATAATTGTAAAAAAAAATATGAGGATAATAATTCTGAAGATTTAAAAATTTATTATGAATTATTATAAATAAAAAGGCATACTCCCATTTTAACTCTATTAAATATGTGAGTAAACTTTTATATTTAAAATTTTTTGAATATGTCATACTCCTATTTTGTATTTTATTTTTCTTGTTCTAGTATGAAATAAAAAGGCATAAAAAATAACCAACAAAATATCCAAAAATTCTAATATTTAAATTAGGTATATAATCAAATTCCAAACTACTGCAAAATACCAAACAAAATATACAAACCCATAAATTCACACAAAAATCCCAAATCAGAATTCCATAGACTCAACAAAAAATTCCAAATTTAGAAATTTACAAACAGCTATCCAGAACTTCCAAATCCAGAAATTGTCAATCAAATCCCAAAAAAAAAAAAATCATAAACGAATCCCAAATTGCAGTAAACAAAATTGTATAGCTTCTATACCCTACACATTGCCACAAACCCATCATACACCATCATCGCAGTCGCACCACCATTGCTACTGCCACAACTTGCTTCTCCTCCTCCCTGACCACATCAATGAAGAAACGAAAATCGTCTTCTCAGGCAGGTAAGTGGTGGAAAATGAGACAGACGGCATTGAGGAGGAGGAGATCAATGCTACAACTTGCTTCTCCTCGTGAGTTACCAACACACTGCCATATACCCATTGTACAGCTTGGCATCTATGCTCTTCATCTAAAGAGAAGAGGAGGGATTAATAGAGACAAAATATGAGAGTGGCATGATGAGTCCTTGGATTGTGAGGCAAAGGGGGTGGGGAAGGGGAGGGAGAGAGAGAGAGAGAGAGAAGATGAGGGAGTTATGTACGAGTCGAGGATGCCAGGTAATATGAAACTCAAGAGATGTGAGGGTTTCATATTACCCCTATTGGGAGTAATCTGAAACCCGTGGGAAAAGCAAATGTTAGGGAAATTTAAATTCAATAAGCCTACCAAATAAGCGATTGATTTCAGATTCCTATTCCCATAAGGACAAACCCCTATACCAAACGCCCCCTAAACAGATCATGGAGACTCTTGGGGAAAAGTATGGACCTAAGTTTGATACTTATATACAATTGCTTATGGAACAATATAGTGAGACTCACATGTCTGAGACGGACAGCATGGTAGATCACATTATGAAATCGGAATTAGCTGGCAAAAATCTATCTAATGTTGGCCATGAAATTCTAGACAAGATGCAAGTTGCTACTTTACTCAATAGTTTACCTCCATCTTGGGATCATGTGGTTACCTCTTTGACATATGGACAAAAAGAATTGTCAACGGTAACCTTACCTGCCATATTAGCTATTGAAGAAGTTCATCAAAATTGACGAAATAAAGAAAGTGGCCATGGTGCTAATTCTTTTCTTATGGTTGAGAGTTCACAAAAGTCCATGAACAATAGCTCCAAGAAGCACAAGTCAGATCCAAAATGGAAGCAAGGTAATCGTAAGAATAATAATAGGAAGAAAGGATGATGCTTCATATGTGGTCAATTTGGTCATTTCAAAACAAATTGTCCACAACACAAGAAGACCAATGAAAAGCTAAATGAAGTAGTTCTCACTATTTCTGAAGCTCTAATTGTTGAAAATAAGAATTAGTGGTGGATAGACTTTAGTGCTACACGACATGTTAACAAGGACAAGAGTTCTTTCATCAATTTTCTTGATAAAGAGCAAGGCGAACATCAGTTGTACATAGGGAACAAAACCTATGTTGATGTTTTGGGTGAAGGCGATTGCAAGATCACATCTAGTTCTTCGACAATTATCCTCAACGATATGTTGTTTGCTCCAACAGTTAGGAGAAACTTAATTTCTATATCTGTTTTAGAGAAGAAAGATTTTGAAATTAGGTTTAAGAGTGGGCAAGTTTTCATAGGGAGAAATGGTAATGTATTGTTGAAGGGTGTAAGAGTTGATGATATGTATTCCATTACTACATATAATAATAATAAATCTTTTGAGTATGCTCTTATGTCTAATTCTTTTAATGATTCATATTTATGGCATTTACAAATAGGTCAATAAATAAAAATAAAATGATAAGAATGTCTAAAAAAGTTATATTCCTCAAGTTAAATTAGATGATTTTGACGCTTGTGAATCTTGTTTTAAGAGTAAATTATCAAGGAAATCATTTTCCCTAATTGGAAATCATCACATTTACTTGAGATGATATATTCTGATTAATGTGGACCTATGAGAATTAAGACTCATAGAAGAATGGAATACTTCATCACTTTCATAGATGATTACTCAAGATTTGGGTAAATCTAACTTATTAAAGTATAAGTCTGAGGCTTTAGAGAAATTCAAAAAATATAAGTTAGAAGTAGAAACTCAATTAGGCCTAGCCATTAAGTCATTAAATAGTGATCGTGGAGGCGAGTATGAAGCTTTTGATATATTTTGTAAACAGATTAGGATAACACATAGTTATACTATGCCATATAGGTCATAACAAAATTATATTGCTGCAATCATACTCTTGTGGATATGGTTCGATCTATATTGGCTCGTTAAGAAATGGCTCTTTCATTTTGGGGAGAGGCTTTATAAACAGCCACTTATATCCTCAATAGAGGATAAACAAAGGCTAAATCTTTTACAACTTATGAACTGTGGACTGGTACAAAACCAAAATTTTCCAATTTTAGAGTTTGGGGTTGTAAAGCTCAGTACTTATTCGTAAACCACCTGGAGATAAGTTACGTACTAAAACTTGGGAATGTCATTTTATTGGTTATACACAAAATGAGAGTCAGTATCGTTTCTATCATCCTACTAAAGGATTAATTGAGAGTAGAGATGTTGTATTCTTTGAGGATTTTACTTTGACCTCTTCACAATCTACCATTTTATTTAATGATGTTCTTCCTCTACCTTTTCCTACATAAACTCCTAATACGGATGATATTCCTCATATTGAACCACTACATTCTTTACCACCTTTTACCGTTAGTGGGAGCAAACGGAAACGTGAACCTTTTCAAAGGTTACATGATTACTATGTCTTCCATTTTGAGGATATAAATCAACTTGGTGAAGATCAAAAGTCTTATTCTCAAGCAATGGCTCGATTGGATTCTAAAAAGTGAGAAAAAGCCATGATAAAGGAGTTAAAATCCATTGAGAAGAATAAAGTTTGGGAGTTAGTTCATTTACCTTATGATAGAACACCCATAAGATGTAAATGGGCACTTAAAAAGAAAATAAAGGTAGATGGTAGCCTAGATAGGTATAAAGCCAGTTTAGTAGCTAAGTGTTATACTCAACAGCTTGGTATAAACATTTTTTATACTTGTTTGCCAGTGACCACATTTGTATCAATTAGGATTCTTACTTTGATAGTTACGAGAACGAATTTGAACTACATCAAATGGATGTAAAGACAGCTTTATTGAATAGAGACTTGCAAGAAAACATTTATATGATTCAAACAGATGGTTTTGTAGTTGAAGAACTTGAGAACAAAGCCTATAGGTTAAAGAAATCATTTTACTAATGGTATCAAAAAGCCTATGTGTTGATGATATCTTGTTAGCTAATAATTACATGGATATTAAGTAAACTAAATCATATCTATGTTCACATTTTGAGATGAAAGATATGGGAGAAGCATCTTATGTCTTGGGAACCAAGATTACAAGAGATAAGATTTCAAAATTCTTATATCTAGATCAAGAAAATTGTCTAGATAAAATACTCAAACAGTTCAATATGGCTGATTGTAACCCATTGAGTATACTTGTATGTAAGTCAACAGCTCTTACTAAAGCGATGTGTCGTAAAACTGATGAAGAACATCAAGCAATGTAAACATTCCTTATGCAAAAGCAATTGGAAGTCTAATGTATGTAATGACTAGCATGAGACCTAATATAAGTCATGCAGTGGGAGTAGCAAGTAGACATCAATCAAATCCTAGAAAAGTACATTGGCAAGTAGTCAAAAGAATTTTAAGGTATCTCAAAGGCACAAAAGGTGTAAAGCTGTTTTATTTTAAGTGATCTAGAACTTATTGGTTTTTGTGATGTAGATTTTGGTGGTGATTTAAATGATCATAAATCAACAAGTGGTAATATATTTTTGTTTGGTGGAAGTGTTGTTTCTTGGTTAAGTAAGAAGCAAGGCTGTGTTGATAAGTCAACCATAGAGGCTAAATATATTTCTTGTAGCACAGCAATAAGCATTGCAGTTTGGGCTAAACGATTTATAGAGAACTTACAGTTGCGATTAATTCATAAGTCAATCAATGTGTTTTGCGATAATAAGTTTGCCATCTTCTTTTTTAAAAGTGGAGCAAATAACTCTAAGGGCAAACACATTGATATAAATTAGCACTATATACAAGATATAGTGGAGTGAGGGAAAGTAAAAGTTGACTATATACCTTTTAATGAGATAGTAGCTAATCCCAATACCAAGGGATTATCTGTAGAGAAATTTAGAGAGCATGTGACTACTATGGGTGTAAAAATTGTCCAGATGCGTAGTCTTGACATGTGGTATGAAGATATTATTGTAAGTATCTTGGTGATGCCTAAGATTAACAATATTATAACTTTATTTGACTTATCATTATTGGTCGGATAGCAGATAGAGTACACTAGCGACGTAAGAAGAATTATATTGCTTTCTAGATTGTAAAATCTATTTTAAGGCATCTAGAAAATTCTATATATTATCGGGCATTAGTGTCAAAGTCGTCGATAAAGTGTATTAAGGAAAACCTTTAGGATAAGAGGAAGTACTTAATTGAAATTTTGAATGCAGGTCAAATATGTTTATTTGGTTGAAATCACCAATTGAAATTAATTTATGGAATGTGTTCCTAGTTTAGAGAATTGGTATCATCTACTAAAGAAGCTTCAGATGCAGTGCAATTAGAAATGGTTTATATTGTGTACACATGAAGATCAAGAAACCATATTCTAATGACCATGTGTGTGTGTGTGTGTGTGTATAAATTGATCAAGTGGGAGATGAAGAATGTATATTGTGATCATATTAATATAAATGTATAGCTATGGTGACTTGTAGGTTCCCATGAGACAGAGTTCATCATAAATATAATGCACTCAATCTCATTGGAGAAGTGTGTCTTTATATAAGAGACATGTGGGTAGTTAAGACTAATGACTACTAGTTAGTTATTAAGCAGTTATAGGCAATTATGTGATAGGATAATTATATTGGTTGGTGAACGGTACTATTTCATGTCTATAAATATGTATTGTGTTCACCGTAAAAATTATCCAATTTTGTATAATTCTAGTTACCTATATCTACATGTACCTAATAGCTTAACAACATTGTGTGTGAACTATTGTTAAAATTCTTCAAATACAAGGACTATTTGCAGCATGGTCCACAATTTGTAAGCTTTTGCAAACATTAAACGAAAACTTAGCCTCTTTACCATGTCCTACAACAACAAAAAACCTTCTGGAAACCAATCACTTGCTTGATGAGTCTCAGCTATACATTGTGGAGGCTTGGAGTAAGCCAAGACTACAGCACTGCCATCTATATTACCCACATTTTGAATCAACATTTTGAATCAGCATTTCAAACTCGAAATAATGGTTGAATTTTATCATAATTCTTGCTCCTATACATGACTGCTCTCATGTACAAGTTCTTTTACAATATTCTCTCAGAAGTTTTGATATCGTGTAAAGGTACAATGAGATTCTTCATCAATATTATTGCCCTTGGGGAATCGTGAGCGTGACTTCTCGAACTCATAGAAGTGAAGCACATCGTTGTAAAGTCTAGTCTAATCTTGAGATCCGACAAATGTTAAAATCTTAGCCATAGAATGACTTATTCTTTATTGTAAACCTGACATGAAATCCTTAATTATAGTATGTTTTACTCTTATTTAATTTTTTTTAAAGATTATTAATTAAATTTAATTTGAAAGTATTGTTGGAGTATTGGCTCTTTAGCCAATGCTATAAGCAATGTGAGGGATCCCACATTGCTCAAATAGAAATACTTGGGACTCCTTTGGGCTTATAAAAGAAGCCAAGTAGGAGAGTTATGAGTGTACCAAGAGAAATATCCTCCACCCCCTAAAGTTGTAAGGTCTCACATATAAGACCTCATAGTTTAAGGGCCTTTCCGTAAGGACCTTAAAGTTTGTAATATTTGTTTTTCCCCTTTTGATTTTGGGTATTTGTAGTATTGCCCAATTGTTTGGGTAATTACGTTTGGCCCAACTATTTGGGTAATTGCAGTTTGGCCCAATAGTTGTGGTATTTGTATTGTGACCCAAAAGTTTGTAATTCTCTTTGAAGATAGTGGAAAGTTTATTCAGCGGCGCTCGAGGACGTAGGTACTAATACCGAACCTCGTTAAATCCTGGTGTGTTTTCTATTTCTGCATTGTGGTTGATTTGTTGCCTCTTTTGTTGCTATTATATTCAAATCTGGCATAGTTGTGTTGTGCATTTTGGGTTATTCTGTTGGTTATCGCTTCCGCTTGTGCATAACAATTGGTATCAGAGCCGAAGGTTTTGGGTAGTTAGTGGCTATTTCATTGAAGCACTTGCTACTATTCTGGGCTGTTGATTTTGGATTGCTAGTTATTGAATATAATAGTTTGTTTGGAGCTTGGTTATTGGTGATTTGTGTATCGAGCTTATTTGTGAGAGGTAGTAATGGCTTCATCGTCTACTGTATCTGAGAAGACAGTGACTGTGACAAATGCAAAAATAGATGTGGAAAAATTTGATGGCCGAAATAATTTCGGCTTATGGCAGAGTGAGGTGTTGGACGGGTTATATCAGCAGGATTTGGATATTGTTCTGGAAGAAACAAAACCAGAAGATATCAGTGCAAGAGATTGGGACAGGCTGAATATAAAAGCTTGTGGGTTGATTCGCTCTTGCTTGTGTAGAGAACAAAAGTATCCGTTCACAAAGGAGACATCTGCAAGCAAATTGTGGAAGGCGCTGGAAAACAAATATATGAAGAAAAGCAATGAGAATCGGCTGTACCTATTGAAGAGATTGTTCCGTCTCCAGTTGAAACCAGGTACGAGCATCAGTTCTCATATTGATGAGTTTAATAAGTTAATTGCTGATTTGTTAAACTTAGATGAAACCTTCAAAGATGAGATTAAGGCTATGCTATTGATTGGCTCACTTCCGGATGAATTAGATCATTTATGCATTACTCTTATCCATGGGAAAGATAAACTGTCTTTTGAAGAAGTCTGTTCAGCTTTGTTGAATTATGAAATTCGTAAGAAAGATCAAAGGGAACATAGGGATGAGTCAGTAGATGCATTGACAGTGAGAGGGCGTAGTCATAGTAGGAAACCAGGAAAAAGGGGAAAATCTTGGTCGAGGGGTAGATTAGGAAAAGATGAGTGTGCCTTTTGTCGTGAGAAAGGGCATTGGAAGAAAGATTGTCCGAAGTTGAAAAAGAAAGATAAGGGCAAGGCTGTTTCTGATGCATGTGTTGTTGAGCGTGAGAATGATAGTGATTCAGATATTTGTCTAGTTGGTCATCCATCCACTTCTGTTTCTGATGAGTGGATTATGGATTCGGGTTGTACTTATCATATGTGTCCACATCGGGATTGGTTCTTTCAGTTTGAACAGCTTGATTGTGGAGTTGTGTATATGGGCAATGATGATATTTGCCATACTGCTGGGATAGGTTCGATCCGTTTGAGGAATCATGATGGACTGACTAGAGTTCTGACAGATGTTCGGTATGTACCGAAGTTGAAGAAGAATCTCATCTCTTTGGGAGCCTTGGAATCTAAAGGCTGTGGTATATCTATTCGAGATGGTATTCTGAGGGTCACTTCAGGCGCTCTTGTGGTATTGAAAGGCACTAGGAGGAATAACTTGTATTACTATAATGGTAGTACGGTTATTGGATCAGCTGCTATGGTTTCTGATAATGATACAGATTCAGAGATCACGAGACTGTGGCATATGCGTTTGGGACATGCAGGTGAGAAAGCCTTATTCAGTTTGGTGAAACGAGGCTTATTGAAAGGTGCAAAGACCTGCAAGCTGGATTTTTGTGAGCATTGTGTTCTGGGAAAGCAGAAGAGAGTAAAATTTGGCACCGCTATTCATAATACCAAGGGTATTCTTGATTATGTTCACTCAGATGTGTGGGGACCTACTAAAACCGCATCTATGGGAGGTAGGCACTACTTTGTTACTTTTGTTGATGACTTTTCCAGAAGAACTTGGGTGTACTGTTTGAAATCAAAAGATGATGTACTTCGTGTTTTCCTTAAATGGAAAAAGATGATTGAGACACAGACTGGCAAGAAGATCAAGCATCTCAGAACAGATAATGGTGGTGAGTATTGCAGTGATCAGTTTTTGAAATTGTGTCAAGATGAAGGTATTGTACGTCATTTTACTGTTAGAGGTACACCGCAGCAGAATGGGGTGGCAGAACGCATGAACCGGACATTGTTGGAGAAAGTTCGGTGTATGTTGTCCAATGCTGGGTTGGGCAAAGAGTTTTGGGCTGAGGCTGTGACTTATGCGTGTCATCTCATTAATCGTCTACCATCAGCTGCTATTGTGATAGAACTCCATTGGAGGTATGGTCTGGACAACCTGTTTCTGATTATGATTCTTTACATGTTTTTGGTTCCACTGCATATTATCATGTGAAAGAATCTAAGCTGGATCCTAGAGCCAAGAAAGCGATTTTCTTGGGATTTGCTTCGGGAGTGAAAGGATATCGTCTATGGTGTCCTAGTTCGAGGAAGATTGTATCCAGTCGAGATGTGACATTTGATGAGTCTTCAATGTTGAAGAAATCAGAAAACCAGACAAAGGTGAATGGTACTCCACAGCAGGTGGAGCATACTCAGCAGCAGGTGGAGTTTGAAACGACGACATTGAACCCAGTTAGATCTGTTGAGACAGATGATGGTACTCCTGTGACAGAGGGAGATTTGGGAGATGATGGTGAGGGTTCTACTCAGGAACCTCAACAGCAACAAGAATCTATTGCAATTGATAGGCCAAGACGTGAGATTCGCAGACCTGCTCGATTTGCTGATATGGTGGCCTATGCACTTCCAATTGTAGATGCTGATGTTCCTTCCACTTATAGAGAGGCAGTCAGATGTTCTGAAGTTGATGAGTGGAAGACAGCTATGAGGGAAGAGATGCAGTCTCTTCAGAAGAATGAAACTTGGGAGCTAGCTCAACTACCGAAGGGTAAAAAGGCAATTGGGTGCAAATGGGTATATGCAAAGAAAGATGGATTTCCTGACAAGAATGACGTCCGCTACAAGGCAAGGTTGGTGGCTAAAGGCTACGCTCAGAGGGAAGGAATTGACTACAATGAGGTATTTTCTCCAGTTGTGAAACATTCTTCCATTAGAATTTTATTGGCCTTGGTAGCTCAGATGAATATGGAACTAGTTCAATTGGATGTAAAAACTGCATTTTTACATGGTGACTTGGAAGAGGAAATCTATATGACTCAGCCAGAGGGATTCAGAGTTGCTGGTAAGGAAAACTTGGTTTGTAAACTGAAAAGATCGCTTTATGGTTTGAAGCAATCTCCCAGACAGTGGTATAAGCGATTTGATCGGTTTATGATGGGTCAGAGGTACACAAGAAGCAAATTTGATAATTGTGTGTATTTTCGGAGGCTACGTGATGGTTCTTTCATTTATCTACTCTTGTATGTTGATGATATGTTGATAGCTTCGACGAATGTCGAAGAAATTGCAAAGTTGAAGACTCAGTTGAATCGAGAGTTTGAGATGAAAGATTTGGGTGAAGCTAAGAAGATTCTTGGCATGGAGATTAGCAGAGATAGAGGGAGAAGCAAGATTTGTTTGACTCAGAAGCAGTATCTGAAGAAGGTATTACAGCAGTTTGGCATTACAGAGCAGTCAAAACCTGTAAGTACCCCACTTGCTCCTCATATGAAGCTCAGTGCATCTTTATCTCCTAGTACAGATGAGGAACGAGAGTATATGTCTCGAGTTCCGTATGCTAATGCAGTTGGTAGCCTGATGTATGCCATGGTATGTACGAGACCCGATATTTCACATGCAGTTGGAGTTGTGAGCAGGTATATGCATGATCCTGGTAAAGGACATTGGCAAGCAGTGAAATGGATTCTACGGTATTTGTTGAGAACCGTAGATGTTGGCTTAGTGTTTGAGAGAGATGATACATGTGGTCAGTATGCTATTGGTTATGTTGATTCAGATTATGCTGGTGATTTGGATAAACGTCGGTCGACAACCGGTTATGTGTTTACTCTTACAAGAGCACCAGTGAGTTGGAAGTCTACTTTACAGTCTACAGTAGCTTTGTCTACTACAGAGGCAGAGTATATGGCTATGACAGAGGCTGTGAAGGAAGCTATTTGGTTACAGGGATTGCTGGATGAATTGGGACTTGGGCAGAAGAAGATCACTCTTTATTCTGACAGTCAGAGTGCTATCCACTTAGCGAAGAATCCAGTGTTCCATGTTCGTACGAAGCATATTGATGTTCGGTATCATTTTGTGCGGGAGATCATTGATGAAGGGAGAATCTTACTTCAGAAGATTGGGACTGCCGAGAATCCCGCAGATATGTTGACTAAGGTTGTGACAGCGATCAAGTTCAGTCATTGTTTGGACTTGATCAACATTGTGCCTGTTTGACCGCGCCATTGGGCGCATTTGGAGGCGTTGCTGCTGTGATAGAGAATATGGGAAAAAGAAGAGTATTGTGGTGGATTGGCTAAATCGCCAAGGTGGAGAATTGTTGGAGTATTGGCTCTTTAGCCAATGCTATAAGCAATGTGAGGGATCCCACATTGCTCAAATAGAAATACTTGGGACTCCTTTGGGCTTATAAAAGAAGCCAAGTAGGAGAGTTATGAGTGTACCAAGAGAAATATCCTCCACCCCCTAAAGTTGTAAGGTCTCACATATAAGACCTCATAGTTTAAGGGCCTTTCCGTAAGGACCTTAAAGTTTGTAATATTTGTTTTTCCCCTTTTGATTTTGGGTATTTGTAGTATTGCCCAATTGTTTGGGTAATTACGTTTGGCCCAACTATTTGGGTAATTACAGTTTGGCCCAATAGTTGTGGTATTTGTATTGTGACCCAAAAGTTTGTAATTCTCTTTGAAGATAGTGGAAAGTTTATTCAGCGGCGCCCGAGGACGTAGGTACTAATACCGAACCTCGTTAAATCCTGGTGTGTATTCTATTTCTGCATTGTGGTTGATTTGTTGCCTCTTTTGTTGCTATTATATTCAAATCTGGCATAGTTGTGTTGTGCATTTTGGGTTATTCTGTTGGTTATCGTTTCCGCTTGTGCATAACAAGTATCATTCCTAGATTATTTGTAAACATTATTTTCAAGAATTACATTTAAATTCTATACTTTGATTTTGAATATGGTTAACAATGATGAGTGTTTGGCTGAGCATGCGTGACTAATAAGTTTAAAAAATTGTTCGAAATGGCAATTTTGCATGCGAAACGTTGGTTTACTTTTCAATGAACCAAAAATTGCCGTGAAATACTATTTATAGACAAATGGTTATGTAATGAAGAATCTTATTGGTTAACAGTAATGCTGACTTGGCCAATTATTTTTATGTTTAATTATGCTCATCTGGTGTTGACTCGTTCTCCTTTCATCGCCTCCCTTGCAGCTTTCTAACCTTGGTCTTTCAATTTATGGGCTGGACTCTTCCTTTTATGGCTGATTTGCTTTGTGTTGTGCCTATACCAATTTTGGGCCCAAATGTAATTAACTCTACTTTTTGTATGAACAACCAATTTAAGTTTGAACTCCAAGGATATGATACAAATGAATGCGAGTCTAGAACGTGAAATTTTCAATGATATTTTATTTGTCAATAAGCAATGAAAAAGGATCCCATTTTTCTCATAAATCCTTACATCAAACAATTTAGAAGTGATCCCTCTAAATAAAGATCTTGAACCACATATTTTTTTATAACACAATATGAATTGGATAGGACAGATTAAACTAATTGATCTCCTCTAACTTTTATTAAAATTACAAATCAATCAGCTAATTCTAAAAGTTGGCAAAGTTTAAATTTTTCAGAAAATGAAAAGGGTTGACTTATGATGGTAGATTTTATGTTTTTATCATAAAATTTTAGGATAGAGAAATAAAACTTTGATATTTTAATTTGAAATCGATAAATACATTTAATAATTAAAAAGTAGTACTACTCTTACAAACTCATGTATACAAACTGATATAATATAAGTCATTATTCACATATCATTAGTTTTTATTAAATGAATTAATTTTATATATCAATTACTTAAATTATCTTATGACACGTTAGTTTATATGTAAAAATTTTTATTCAAAATTTAGCATTATTCATAATTAAATAATTAAAACGGTATATATTTGAAAGGAAAATTTTAAAATCTTTGTTAGAAATTTAAAAAAATGATGGGCTGGGCTGGGAGCAAACAAGGAGAGGCCCAAACCAACAGGAGAAAACCCTAGCTATGGAAAGGATTATTAATATTATTATATTTATATAATCTTTGCTGCATTGCCAAACTCCTGAGGAGCACCCTGACCGTCGAAGCCAAATCGCCTCTCCTCGCGTCGCCTAGCCTCGCCTCGCCTCGTCTCGTTCGTTCTACAATTTAAAGTAGTTTGAATTTTCCTCTGACACTTGTTTTGTATTATGATTATGCGTTGATTTGACGGGCATTGTTTTGTTTTGTGCAGAATGAAGGTGATCGCTGCATATTTGCTCGCCGTTTTGGGAGGAAACACAAACCCCTCGGCTAATGACGTAAAGGAGATTCTGGGTTCAGGTATCCTTTTGTTTTAGGTTTCCGGAGAATCATATTATTGATTGTTTGTGTTTGCTTTCCGCTTTCTGCTTTCTCTTCTCTTCTCTTTTCTTATCTTGTTGTGGTTGTCGTCATATTTTAACAATTAATGAAATTGAAGAAAGAGTTTTCAGGTTTAGAGAATGTTCTGATAGTTCTCTGAGCATTTCAGTTTTATGTTTCAGCTTTGCATTTTTTTTAATAGTGAAGAAGAATAATATCCAAAAATGCCTTTTAAGATTCTCCCATTTTTCAAATTTCTGAAGGCATTAGGATTGGAAACAATTGGAAAAAAAAAAAAACTAAAGGGTCCATTTGAAAAATGACCCAAATGATGAAAATTTAGTTGTCATCACCATGTCTGTCGACAACTGCTAAAAGTACCCCTAATCCGTTTTTTTTTTTTTTTTTATATTTTCCTTATGATTTTTCTTTAGTACTAAGTGTTTTGATGGTGGTGGTGTTTGGCAGTTGGAGCTGATTGTGATGATGAGAGGCTGGAGTTGCTCTTGTCTGAAGTCAAGGCAAGGGATATCACTGAGCTGATTGCCTCTGGAAGGGAAAAGTTAGCATCAGTGCCTTCTGGTGGTGGTGTAGCTGTTGCTGCCTCTGCAGGCGCTGCTGGAGGTGGTGCTGCTGCCCCTGCTGCTGCCGAAACAAAGAAAGAGGAGAAGGTTGAAGAAAAAGAAGAGTCTGATGATGTAAGTACATTTTCATGATATTCAATTTTTTATATTAAGCTTATGGTTTGTAACTTAATAGCTTTTAAGAATGGTTTATCTGTTTTGGCTCACTTTTACTTTCATTGTGCTCCAGGATATGGGTTTCAGCCTCTTCGATTAAGACCAGAATGCAAGGCTTCGCATTAATGGTTATTAGTATTTTAATTTGAATGTTACAAGTTTTTGGTCTGTAGTTGGATATGATTTTGTTTTAGAGCTTGTTGGAACTCAAGGAAGTTTTGTTTAGTTAATTGAGGCCAAACATTTCGGTTATAAGTATTTGCTTTTTAAGTTCCAGATATAGAAAAGTTATGATCGAATCGTTATGTTAACCATCCAAAGTCGAAAGATTATGTAGCATTCTACAATCTGTACTTTTATGAATCCAAATCCTGTTTTCTGTGCTACACATTTTCCAATGCAATTTATATTCAATTTTAACCACATATTCTTTTCAAAATTCAAAATAATTCAAAATCAACTACATATTTCTAAATTCATTTGAAAATAAAAATACTGGATTCATAAAAGAACACACCTCTAATTTCTTGTTTTAACTTTATGATCCTTCATCTGTCAACTTGTAAGACTTTATGTTTTGGGTTGGGATTTCAGATCAATAATCCTATGTCATTTCAAGGATTTGGCTACACAATCATTAATGCTTGAAGACTGATGAGGACCTTCTAGTCTGTGTTTATCTTAGTTTTAATACTTTACAAAACCTATATTGACATGGTTGTATGTCGTGGGTGATTGTAATTCTCCAAAAGCCATTTAGGGATTTGGCGTTATTGAAATTTTCAATGGCCTATACATTGTCAATGAAATGATAATCTTTTGGTTTTCATATTTTGCCAATTATTGCAGTGTGTTTGCTTTTGGGTTTGTAATCAAGTACACGTGGGAGTGCTACTATTGTTTTTATCAAACGCTTACATGCTACTGGAATATATTTTACATTTAGATGGCCAGATTCCATTCCTTCTATAGAGAGAAAGAAGTGTATTCTATTCCGCCAGAATTACAAGGAAAATTTCCTTTAGGAGATGGTACTGATATGAGTTTGAATTGAAGCCGCGGCCTCCTGCTATGAGTTTGAGTTGCTTCCAATAACACCAGCCTTGTTACATTTACTGGCTTTTTTTTTTTCGCACTACAAAATTACTCCATTTTCGCAAGCTTTTCTCTGTGATCAATATCTACCCTGGCACTGGAGGCAACGAGTAGCTTCTTGTTCATGTTTTCGAGTGAATAAGTGTCACTATAAAGAAAATATCAGATTTGTTAAATCTTTTAGCGCATGCCCATAAACTTCGTCTCCCAAAACGTTTTGAGTTTCCAGACCATTGTAGGCAATCGACCATGAGCCCTATTGATTTTATTTCTCCTAAATATGGGACTCCTGGAGAATCCATTTTTGGGCCAAGGAAAGAGAAGTTATATATTCGAGGTTGGTTGGGAATGTTACCTGATAATTGATACCCAGACAAATCAAATTTTCCTAGGACCTGAAGATTTCCAATATTTGCAATTTGTCAAAGAAGAGAGGAAACTCCTCCATCCGAGAGTAGAAGACTCAGTGGTCAAATGATTATGGTCCAGGTTGAGCAACCGGAGGTTGTTTGCAATTGCCAAATGTATGGGGAATACGGGCAGAGAAGGAGTTTTGACTCTTCTGAGATATCTGTAGGGAAACGAGCTTAGAAGCATTGCAGAGGGAACCTGGAACTTTTTCGCTGAAAAGATTCCCAAATAAGGAAAAATCTGAATGCCAGCTTTTATATAAAATGGAAAGTTAAAAGTAACCAGGATTAAGATCATCTATATTATCATTTTCGTTCACACGCCATGATATCAATATATAACATTTGGTATAGGGTTAGGCAAAATCCGGCCAGGACAAAACTACAATATTTCTCTCTCTCTCTCTCTTATTTATTTATATATTTTAAAAAAACCAAAGATTTAATACTCTTAAGGGATATTTAAGGTTAAGAGTAAATAGTTTTAAGATGTGAGCATAAGAAAAATAGCGTTTTGCAGAGACTTTGTTTAATAGTAGATAGTTTCGAGAAGATTATAAAATTTATTTGACTTTGATTTTAAGCGTCATTTCTTAAAATTCATATTACTGAAATGTGTTTCCTATTCTATTTTTAATGAATATTTTAAAATGATTAAAATTTCAATTAACTATATTCATATTTCAGGAATTAAAAACAAAATTTTAGGAGTTGATTTCTTTTGTATATGTTATGGCCATAACAATATTGGGCCTCGATTATTTTTAATACAATAAGCCCATTACTGAAGCCCATTATTTGGGCCCATTGTCTGGGTCTCACAATGACCTATCCTGGTTCAATTATTTCTAATACAATAAGCCTATTACTGAAGCCCATTATTTGGACCCATTATCTGGGTCCCATAATGGCCCATCCTGACTCCTATATAAACCCTCCGAATTATTGCTCAAGGTATGCACACTTTTCTGAACTTATTCTCTCTCTAAATTTCCTTCACTTTTGAAAGCTTCTCTCTCTAGGAAATTCTCCTAGAAAATTCCGGAGTGCCGGAAACTGACTTGAGCGTCGGAGGGTCTTCGCCGGCACCACCGCCGACACCCCTGATTGTTTTTCTTTGCTCGCAGGACTGGACTCGACGTACGACCCGAGCTCTGACCCACTTCCCGGCCGTCCGGAAATCGTGCATCAACAGTTGGCGCCGTCTGTGGGAACGACAATTTAAGCCTCTTTAGTTGTTGCTCCCATCCAAACGTACTCAAACACATCATGAGTCAAGAATCCCAACACTCATCCTCCCTAGAGGTTGACGAAGAAATCGAGGTAGAAGCACCTCCCCGATGCCGAAGGGTAGTTGACACAGGGAGAGCTTTAGTGATATCCTCTGGGGTGGGGCCTAACCTCAGGCAACCCCGACTTCCACTTAGAAGACCAAGGAAGGGCAAGGCGAATCGATTAACTACCATGGAACATACCATGCGAAATTTCAGTGAACAAATGAATTGTATGGTGACTATGTTCAACCAAGCATTTGGGCAAAATGCTCAATAGGCTGCAAACACTGCTGGGAATAACCCAATTAGTGCCATGGTAGTACCTAATGTCCAGACGGACGTTGGTGGGCGTCCTGATTTAGTCGCCCAGACTACTAGATTGCCTCGCCATCAGGTCATTCAACCGAATCTTTCCCATCCTATTGTTCAAGGAGGGGATGGTCGCCTAAAGATTCCCTCTCCTTCGCATATCATATCTGAACAACAGTTAGCAGCAGTAGACCTCCGACACTCTCTGAACAAAAAACGCCATACAAGCGTTGAACGGGTACCAAGGGGAATTAATGTTGATCAGCCAGCCTATTCTTATCATGGTCCTTACGCTCCAGGGGGTAATCATCAGTCAAAAAGAAATCGCCCCAGTTCACCACCTAGATTCAGGAATCATCGCCCAGATGTTGCCCCAATGGATGTCTCAGAGGAGGAAACATCAGATAACCATTATGCGGAGTTCAAGCGAGAAATGGATGAAAAAAATCCATAAACTGGAGAGGTTGATTAAGCGTTCAGGAGGAGAGGAAGATGGTCATCCACAATGGGAATCACCCTTTGCTGAAGATATTCTAAGGGAAAGATACCCATACAGATTCCGGATGCCGCAACTCGAGCTTTACCAAGGGACAACGGATCCTCGAGAGCATTTAGACTCTTTTATTTCTCATATCGAGATACAAGGGGTCTCAGGGGGAATCATGTGCAGAACTTTTTCTCTTACCCTTGGAGGACCAGCTAAGCAATGGTATAGAAGGATACCAGCTGCATCCATCTCCAGCTTTGATGAGCTTGCCCGTAGTTTCCTCACGCATTTTAGCAATATGAAAACAAGAAGTCGACCAGCAAAGAGCCTTCTTTCAATCAAGTAGGGTCGTAATGAATCCCTCCGTGCATTTTTAGACAGATATCAGCGGGAGGTTGCCCGAGTGGATCTATTCCATGATGGTTACGCTATGCAAGGCTTGGTTCAAGGAATCAGAGGAGAGCTCCCTCTAGCATGGGAATTCTCCATTAACCTCCCATGTACATATCAAGAAGCGTTAGTAAGGGTCTCTAGCCATGCTGATGCAGAGGAAATTTTTCAAGACCTTGGGCAGACTCCAGTGGTACCTAATTCCTCACGTACAGATAGACGATCGTATGATAATCATAGAGGAGAATCTCATGATAGAAATTGAAGGTCAGTTCTGGATCGACGCTCTGTGCGAGATACAGTCATAAATGATCGCTTCCTGTTGCAAGGGTCATCCACCCGACCCCGCCAAGAGCATCATGATCGACCTCTGGAGGAACACCGTACATTCACGTTACTTAGTATGCCACAGTAGGGTATCTTAAAGGAAATCAAAGATAAAGGTCTACTGAAAGAACCTGCCCCCTTACGGTCGAATCCAAAAACAAGAGACAAGAGAAAGTTTTGTCATTTCCATCAGGCTCATGGTCATAATACTGCAGATTGCTTCGAACTGAGGAGACAAATCGAGGGTCTTATCAAGGATGGCCAGCTACAAGAATACATTTATCGGCCCCCTGAACCATCCAACAAGAGTGATAAAGGGAAGGAACCACTAGAAGAAGTAACCACAATTTTTGGGGGAGTAGTGGCTGGTTCGAGTTCCCAAGCCCGAAGGCACCTAGCTAGACAAGCAAGATATGACCTCCCGCGCCACGAAGTTAACTTGACAGCCTCTTCCACCAATGCAGGAGATCATGATGTTATCTCCTTTTCATCACAAGATGCGAAGGGAATCCATCATCCACATTGTGATGCCTTGGTCGTCACAGTAATAGTGGCCAATAAAAGGCTACGAAGAGTGTTGATCGACAACGAGAGCTCGGCTGACATAATGTCATTGGATGCATTTGATCGATTGGGTCTCAACCATAGAGATATGAGAGGCATCCAAACTTCTCTGATGGGATTCGCTGGAGGAAAGGTTATTCTCGAAGGAGTAATCTCGTTACCTGTGACCTGGGAGAGGGCTCCCTACAGACAACCGGGATGGTGAATTTTCTCGTGGTAGATCATTCGGGAGTTTATAACGCCATCCTTGGTCGGCCATCACTTTATGACTTCAAGGCCGTGATGGGTGTCTATCATCATGTCCTGAAATTTTCAACACCTTCAGGGATAGGAGAAGTAAGAGGAGAACAATGAACTTCTCGAGAATGCTACAACATGGCTTTCAAAGAGAAGGCACATAAGCTATAGATGATTCGTGGAGAGCCTTCCGAGGGGATGGAAAGTTTGGATCCACGAGACTGAGAGAAAGGGTCGGCTGTAGCTCTAATAGAAGGGATGGATGACGTCCCTGTTTGCTTGAATGATCCGGAGAAGACAGTGAAGGTGGGTGAGAATCTTCCTCTACCAATCAAGGATAGGCTGATTGGTTTTCTTCGAGAGTACAGCGACGTTTTTGCATGGTCTCATGAAGACATGCCCGGTATAGACCCGAATATAGCTGTCTACCGCCTTAATGTCAACCCTGGAGCTCACCCGTTCGACAAAAGAGGAGGCACCAAGCCCCAGAGCGTTCAGAGATGATTGCCTTAGAAGTGAGCAAACTCTTGACAAGTGGAATCATTCGGGAGGTAAACTACCCCGAATGGCTCTCTAATGTTGTGTTGGTGAAGAAAGCCAATGGAAAATGGCGTGTTTGCATCGACTTCAAAGAGTTGAATAAGCATTGTCCAAAAGACAGTTTTCCACTGCCCAGGATAGATCAATTAGTTGATGCAACAGCTGGCCACCAACTGCTAAGCTTCATGGATGCTTATTCTGGTTATAACCAAATTCCCATGTATTCAAAGGATGAAAAAAAACAGCCTTCATCACTGATAGAGGGTTATATTGTTACCAGATGATGCCGTTCGGATTGAAAAATGCTGGAGCAACTTACCAACGGTTGGTAAACTCCATGTTTGCTCCTCTCATAGGAAAGACAATGGAAGTTTATGTGGATGATATGCTCACCAAGAGCATGGATGCTAGATCCCACGTAGACGACCTCCGAACAACTTTTGACATCCTCCGGAAGCATGATATGAAGCTGAATCCCACCAAATGTGCTTTTGGGGTATCCTCTGGGAAGTTCTTAGGATTCATTGTCACCCAAAGGGGGATAGAAGCCAATCCTGGAAAAATCCAAGCACTTATGCGGCTGGAATTTCCCAAAACTCTGAAGGATATACAAGTCCTCACTGGACGACTGGCCGCCCTGAATCACTTTATTTCTAGGGCGACTGACAAATGTAACCCTTTCTTCAAAGCGTTAAGGAAGTGCAAGCAATTTGAATGGACAAATGAGTGTGAGAATGCTTTTCTACAGCTGAAGAAGTTGTTAGCCCTAAGGCTACATGATAATTTTGATGATAACAATACACATTGATTAATTGAGATTTACTAATATGTTTATTTATGTGCAAGAGTAAGATCATTGAAATAATTTTAAAATCAAGAAGAGGCTTATTAAAATGAAGTGCTGAAGCTAAGGAGAAGACTACATGTTAAAGGCACCAAAGTTTAAGAACAAGGATTGACTCAAGGAATGTGACACATGAGCAATGTTCAATCAATTGGTCATATATATCTCTACAAATATCCAAATGATGTGATTCTTGAGCCTTTGGAAAGATCACTCAATTTATAACATTTCATATGTTTTAATGAAATTCAAATTTCAAGTGCAAGATTGTCCAAATCATCATGCAAGTTGAAAGACAAATGGAAGCAGCTGACATGAGTATGGAATACTCCTTTGGACATATCTTGAGCTAGAAAAATCACAATGACTTGATTCTTGCGGCATTGGAAAGATGACTTAATGAAGAAAATTTCATATGTTTTGACAAAATTCAAATTTCAAACATAAGGCCGACATAATTAACATGCAATTCGGTGGACTGACACAGAGAAGAAAAATCAACTCACATGAGCACCGAATGGTGTTTTGGCCATATCTTAAGATAGAGATATCCAAATGCTTTGATTCTTAATGTTTTGGAAATATTATTCAAATATGAAGATCTTTTATGTTTTGAAGAAATTCAAATTTCAAACGGAAGGCTGACAGAATTATCATTCAATTTGGTGGACTGACACAAGAAAGAAAAATCAAGTCACATGAGCATCGAATGGTGTTTTGGCCATATCTTGAGCTACAGATATCTAAATGACTTGATTCTTGATGCGTTGGAAAGATTATTCAAACGTGAAAATCTTTTATGTTTTTCAGATTTTCAAATTTCAAACGGAACATTGACAAAAATGGCAGATAAGATTACAGTTTTTATGGTAGGCAGAAAATTTGGAGTTGGTGTCTTCACTTGATTAAGTTCATCTCATTTGCCTATAAAAGGAGCCATTCTCCCATGCATTCAGTAAGCCAAGAGTGCAAGAGAAGCATTTTATCAAGCAAAAAGCAAGAGAAATATCAAGTCTAGAGAGCTTTTATATTATTTATCTACTCTTTGAAGAGAGTTATACTTTTGTTGTAAAAATTATCTTTGTTCTTGTATTGTGGTGAGAGTGAGATATTATTGTAAAGGATAATAGTTATCCTTGAGAGAACTCTTGTTGTGTGTTATCAAGAGTTGAAGGAAGTTGCCTTGGTGAGGTTGTTCATCAAGAAGAACTCTTGGTGTGGTGTTATCAAGGGTTGAAGGAAGTTGCCTTGGTGAGGTTGTTCATCAAGAAGAACTCTTGGTGTGGTGTTATCAAGAGTTGGAAGAAAAAGTCTTGGTGAGGTTGTTCATCAAACAAGTTGTAAAGATTTCTACAACTTAGTGGAAAGCTTAGCTCGTGGAGCTAGGAGCCCGTGGACGTAGGCAAGGTTTGCCGAACCACGTAAATTGAGTTTGCACTCTCTCTATCCCTTTCCTCTTTACGTTTACTTGCTCTTGTGATTGTTCTTTATTGCCATTCTCTTGATTGCATTCTATTTTCATCTTCTTCACCTTTGTTCTTAAAGAAAGATTTAAATAATTTTGATCTTTTAAGAAAAATTTTCTAAATCCGTTTTTTTAAATAAAAACCCAATTCACCCCCCTCTTAGGTTGCCATACCTAGGTCAACAGAAGTACTTAGGTTCTCCTCCTCTCCTCTCCAAATCAATTTTAGGGGAACCACTCTTCCTGTATCTAGCAGTCTCCGCATACGCTGTGAGTGCAGCTCTTGTCCGTGAAGATCAAGGAATTCAGAGGTCAGTCTATTATGTGAGTAAGGCTTTGACAGATGTCGAAGGTAGATATCCTCCTATGGAGAAGCTGGTTCTCGCCTTAGTTGTTGCGGCACGAAAGCTTCGCCCATATTTTCAAGCACATACTGTCATGGTCCCAACTGATCATCCTTTACGACAGATACTCTATCGTCCAGAGCTTTCTGGAAGACTTGTCAGGTGGTCCATTGAGTTGGGAGAGTTTGACATACATTATGTTGCAAGACCATCAATCAAAGGGCAGGCAATCGCTGATTTCATTGCCGAATTTTCAAGTAGTATAGATAAGGAGGATGAAGAAACCAGTACAGGGTCACATGATCGACCAATGTCCATGGGAATCAATCCACAGAAGGCATGGATCTTGTTCGTAGATGGGTCATCTAACAAGGTTGGTAGTGGAGCTGGCTTGATTCTGTCAACCCCGGATGGAGTAGAGGTAGCTGTGGCACTACGTTTCAATTTTAAAGCCACAAATAATGTCGCAGAGTATGAAGCTTTCCTTGGAGGACTTAGGCTGGCAGTTGCCTTAGGGGTAGGAGAGATCGTCATCCACAGCGATTCCCAACTTGTGGTTAACCAAATCCGTGGAGACTATCAGGCAAAAGGCTCTACCATGATAGCTTACTTGGGTAGAGCTAACTCCCTTCTGCGTGGTTTTAAAGGTTTCGACATCGTAAGAGTCCCAAGGGTGGAGAATTCAAAGGCTGACAGTTTAGCCAGAATTGCTTCAGGAATAGACCCCCTTCTACCGACCGCCTATCACATGGTCGTTCTAGAATCGCCAAGCATATCACAACATGAGCTTCCGCCAGAGAAGACAATGACCATAAATGGTAGCCCTTGCTGGATGGACCCTATCATAAAGTTCTTAGAAACGGTAACCGAAACGATGCGATCAAGGTAAGAGGGAGAGCGTCAAGGACACTATGGTCAATGGTGTTCTTTACAAAAGAGGGTTCAGCCTTCCTCTTTTAAAATGTCTTCGCCCAGAAGAAGCTGATTATGTTCTCAGAGAAATCCACGAGGGGATATGTGGTAACCATTCTGGTGGTCGATCTCTAGCTTATAAGTGTATCAGGCAAGGATACTATTGGCCAACCATGAAAAATGATGCCAAAACATTTTCAACTAGGTGCAACAAGTGCCAAAGGTTTGCCAACATTCCAAGGAGAGCTCCTGAAAACCTGACTCCAATGATGGCCCCATGGCCGTTCGCCCAGTGGGGACTAGACCTTATTGGACCTCTTCTAATGGGTAAAGGTCAAGTTAAATATGTTGTTGTGACAATTGATTACTTCACTAAGTGGGCAGAAGCTGAGCCCCTTGCATCGATTACTGAAAGGAAGACCACGGAATTCGTAAGGAAGTCAATTGTCTATAGGTTTGATATCCCTCATACCATCATTACGGATAATGGCAAGCAATTCGACAACTCCAACTTCAGGAACTTCTGTAAAGAGCTGAACATCTCTTTGTGCTTTTCATCTCCAGCTCATCCTCAAGCAAACAGTCAGGTGGAGGCTGTTAACAAAACCATTAAACACCTCCTCAAGACTAAATTAAATGCTAGGAAAGGTGCCTGGCCAGAAGAGCTTCCACAAGTGCTTTGGGCATACCGAACCACTGTCCATACAGCAACAGGAGCAACCTCATACTCCTTGACGTTTGGCTCGGAGGCAGTCATACCTGTTGAAATTCGCCTTCCATCACCTCGTACTGAGGGATATGACGAAGAGCTTAATCATAGAAGCCTTCAACTTAACCTAGATCTTCTTGAGGAGGAAAGGGATCTCACTAGTGTCAAGGTTGCTGCTTACCAAGAGAGGGCTGCTCGATATTTCAACTCTAAAGTTAAGCGCCGATCTTTCCAAGAGGGAGACTTGGTTTTGAGACAAGTACTGCAAAGTACCCGAGATCCCACTGATGGAGCACTGGGGCCCAACTGGGAGGGTCCGTATCAAGTCAAGGCAGTCATCCGACCAGGCACCTACAGACTGGTCACCATGGATGGAAGGTCACTCCGTCATCCATGGAATATTGAGCACTTAAAGAAGTACTACCCGTAATCTCTCTATATGTGCAGTAACTGCTTCTAGGAGCTTACGCATGTGTAACAACTCCCATAGGGAGACCAATAAAGAGATTATCAGTAAAGTGTTCATTTTATTCAGAATTTTTGTTATTGTACATCCTTAAAGCACATGTATGATCAAATTGCAATAAGATAGAAAGAGTAAAAGAATACAACACCAGAAAAAGAAAATTCTTGGAGTTCTTATTACTTCAAAAATTGGCCAAGGAGTGCCATACATATAGTCCAAGTAATGACAAATCCTCACCTATAACATTGAACTGAAAGCAAAGACAATAAAAGGTAAAATCAATTCCAACTAACTCTAAGAAGTGGCCTTATCATCTCCTTCTTCATCTGAAGACGATGAGGTAGAGTCGCCTTGATTGGCCTCCCAGGCTGCTGTGTCCAATATCGACTCATTATCCTTATCTTTAAGGATGAGGCGGTAGAATTGCTCAGGATCAGAGTTCGCTGTCGGAATAGACTCTGCCACTAAGTTTAACTCTTCAGCTATGGGTGATTGATCAATCTCTGGGTAGCGGTCATGGAACCATCTACGCACCCCATTGACTCCATCAATATAGGAGTGTTCCATAGCTTGCTGGTAGATACGACCCCTACGAAAGCGAGCAACTGCTTTGTCAATCCTACTTTGCTCAGTAACAGCCCTCTCTTGAAGCTCTTGGCCAAAATCATTGGCCCTCTTATGTTGTATAGCTGCCTCCTTCTTGGCTTCAGACAAGTCTACTTTCATTCTGCCCATCTGTTCCTTCATCTCTGCCATCTTTCTTTCTGTTTCGGTTAAGTTATCGAGGCAGACTAGATGTTTCGCCTTCTAGTCGTCAACCTCAGAAGTAATATGGTTGACTTTCTTGAAGAGGTTGGTGTTGGTAGACTCTCCTTGAGCTAAGGGTCCTGTCGCTTACAGAAAGAAAGGCAAAGAGAGGAAAAGAGATAAGGCATGACTTTCAAAAGTAAAAAAAAAAAAAAGAGGGGTCTCAGTAAAACCTAACCTGAAGTATGATGCCCATCCCGACAGCGATCGCATCAAAGTATGTGAGTTTTACATTCTCTGAAAAGACATTGGTAGGCATGAGATGTGCAGCACTTTGAGACAATTCCCGAAGGTAGTCTCCACATGTTGAGCCACTCTGAAAGACTGTCAAAAGTAAAACGCTTGGGTAGTTAAGAGGTTGAGGTTAACTTACTCCTAGTAGGCTTCGAGGCTGTCACTTTATCCACAGGCTGAACGAAGGTTGACCTATCAGGAATCGACTTCCGTATGGGAATCTCCTTGTGACCACTGGCTCTCCTCTTCGAAGGTCCAAGAGTTGGAGGACTTCCGCTCCGTTTCTTCTGGGAAGAACTAGGCCTGTCATGAATAAAGGGCTTAAGCGGCATCTTGGCTACGAGTTGAGCAAATTGCTTCTTGGTAGGATGTAAAGGAAATAGTCCTGCGCGAAAGTAAAACTGGTAAAACAACAAGCACATGCCTAATGAAGTAAGATCAGAAAGTAATGAGCAAGCTTACCTTCCGGAGGAATTGGGGGTGATAAGCCAAGACGGACCAATTGCTCCCGATCAGTGAGGATATGCACGTTCTTCGAGTCCACGGATAGCTTGAGTACCACTTGCAAGTCGTCTCTCTCTTTCTGAGATAACAGCGGACGTTTGGTCCAAGGAGCTGCAATAAAAACACAAAAGGATGTCAGTTGATCAAGAGTTTTCATAACAAAGACGGATAGGGAGTCATTATAATATGGTACCACAAAAACCAAAACGCCTCCTGATCCTCAACTTCTCCCCCTTTGGGTGAGCACCTTCTTGATACTTCCAACCGCCACCACACCAGAATTGTTTATACTTCCATTCTTTCACATGGGAGGGGATGCCAAAAAGGCGGTTGGGGTCATCCGTCTTCCCTCGCTGGGATATGTAATAGTAACCCGTTTTCTCTCCATTTGGTGGGTGAATGGCAAAAATGTGCTTAACATGGTTGGTAGTAGGATCACCAAGGCCTGCGCTTCTGAATAAACTTTGGAAAGCTATCAGAAGTCTCCATCCATTGGTCGACAGTTGGGTAGGGGCAATGCCCATAGCATCGAGCATACGACGTACATAGTTATCAAAAGGCACCCGGAGACCAGCTCTCAATAACTCTAGGCTTAAACCAATGACACCTCGTGGTGGCCTACTCCACCGATCACCTTTCCTTGGAAGAAATAGGATGACTGAAACCGGGAAAAGGAAATGGGCTCTATATATTTTTAATCGATCGCTCAAGAGTTGATTATCAATATGGTCGGCCTCCCACCACTTTTCAACCTCCGGCTCACTATCTGAGGTAGCAGAGGACGACCAGTCGCTCTCCCCCTCAGTATCTACCACCTTGTGGTTAACAGAATTCTGTCCTAGCTCACGATCCTGATCGACGAAGTTTTGGTAAAACTCATTAACTTCTTTACGATTACTCACAGGATCGTTATCCCTTGAAGACTGGGTTTGATGACTCGATTCCCCCCGTAGCACTTTCACAGTGGTTTTAACTCTAGCCATCTGCACAGTCAAAGAGGGGTCGTTAGTCATCAAACCAAGTCTACTGAGGGAAGAAAGAGATATATAGATATATGCTGGGGAACCGTATTGAAAGTTTTTCAAAATAGCTCTCGAAAAATACTGTGAAAAGTTCGCGGGAGTGTAAAAATTAAAGTTTGAAAATTCGCGGAAATACCCTCGCGAATAAAAATTAAAGTTTGAAATTTCACAGAAATACCCCCGCAAACAAAAAATCAAAGTTTGAAAATCACGGAAACACCCCCGCGAATTAAAATCAAGGTTTAAAAATTCGCGGAAACACCCCTGCGAATTAAAATCAAGGTTTGAAAATTCGCGAAAACACCCCCACGATTTTAAATCAAAGTTTGAAATTTCGTGGAAACACCCCCGCGGTTTAAAAATGAAGTTTCAAACCTCTGCAGAAACACCCCGCGGTTTAAAAATGAAGTTTCAAAATTTTGCTGAAATACCCCCGCGGTTTAAATATGAAGTTTCAAAATTTTACATAAACACCCCTATGTTAAAATCAAAAATTTTCAAAAAATTGCAGAAACACCCCCGTAATTACTCAAATTTTGTTGGAGAGGCCCCTGCCCATTACGAGAACGCTGCATGCCGCATGCAGCGCCCCCTCGCGGGCTCGCCCTCCCCGCGCACCCAGCGCCTCTCGGGCTTGCCCCCCGCGCGCCTGGGGCCTTGGGAGCTCGCCCTCCCCGGGCGCCTGGGACCTCGGCAGCCTGCCCTGCACGCACAGAGCCTACGCGCCCATCTTGCGGGCAGAAGGCCCTCGCCCAGCAGCTCGCCCCGCACGCAGTTGGCCTCTCCCTGTGCGCAGCACGCCTCGCATGCGTGCCCAGCAGCTCACCCGCGCACCCAGGGTTTCGCAGCAGCTCGCCCGGGCGCCCAGGGCCTCGCAGCAGCTCGCCCGCGCGCCCAGGACCTCTCGAAGACGTGCCCGCGTGCCCAGGCCCTCGCCTGCTCGCCCGCTCGCCCGCGCGCCTAGGGTCTCACAGCAGCTTGCCCGCGCGCCCAGGCCTCGCGAGGCCACGCCTGCGCGCCCAGGGCCTCGCGAGGCCACGCCCGCGCGCCCAGGACCTCGCAAGGTCGCCTTGCGCACGCAAGGGCCTCACAGGATCTCTCCCGCGTGCCCAGGACTTCTTGCGGTCTTCCTACATGCATAGCCGCTCGCCCACGCGAACCTGCTGTGCACGCCGCTCGCCCATGCGGGCTAATTCTCCTTCACACCCGAACACACCCATTATTTATTCTTCCTTCACACCCGAACACACCCATGTATTTCTTCTTCCATCACGCCCGAACTCACATTCATGTTTCTTCTTCTTTCACACACGAATCCGCAAGGGAAAACACATGCAAGAGTCGGCATATTCTCACACAATCACATACACACACATAGGGCATAATCTGCACAAGAATTTTTGCATTGAAAAAAAAAAAATAGACAAGACAACAATAAGCACAAAAATTAAACCTAATCCATGCATGCTGAAGTATATACGCAAGGAAAAAGTACTTACTTGTGGCGGCTTGCTCGGATTGAAGAGTTCTGTTTGCTGGGGTCACATACACTGCTTGCCTCCAAGGTGCTTTCTCCTATTTTTGAGTAAATCCTACTCCCTAACACTTGTGTCTTATATAGAGCCCCAATTTTGGGTTTAAGCCACACTAAGCATGCATGTGTAATAAATCACATCTTTGGGCCTGCCCCCTAATACATTTAATTTATAGCCCAGAACAACTAAATAGTCCCTACGCCGACCCATTGGTCAACTTGGGCCTAGGGGGGACTACTGTTATGGCCATAACAATATTGGACCTCAATTATTTTTAATACAGTAAGCCCATTACTGAAGCCCATTATTTGGGCCTATTGTCTGGGTCCCACAATGACCCATCTTGGCTCAATTATTTCTAATACAGTAAGCCTATTACTGAAGCCCATTATTTGGGCCCATTATCTGGGTCCCACAATGGCCCATCCTGACTCCTATATAAACCCTCCGAATTATTGCTCAAGGTATGCACACTTTTCTGAACTTATTCTCTCTCTAAATTTCCTTCACTTTTGAAAGCTTCTCTCTCTAGGAAATTCTCCTAGAAAATTTCGGAGTACCAAAAACTGACTTGAGCGTCGGAGGGTCTTCGCCGGCACCCCTGAATGTTTTTCTTTGCTTGCAGGACTGGACCCGACGTACGACCCGAGTTCCGACCCGCTTCCCGGCCGTCCGAAAATCGTGCATCAACAGTATATAAAGTATGAATTTAACTTATTTTTAAACTTCAGATCTTTCCATGATGTTTATTTTTTTTATTGAAGACTTAATCTAACATATTTCATCGGAATGTAAAAAGCTTAAAAGTTTAGCTTTTATTCGAATGTAAATGTCTGAATCATTTATTACTCCTCTAATTCTCATAAATGCACTTATTTTATTTTATTTATGATCAATTTATGCACAACTTAATATTTTAATTTTAAAACATTTTTTTTCTAATTTTATATTATAATTCTTTATATATTTTTATAATTATTTTCTAGCCATTTAGCTTATTTAAATATAAACTTATTTTAGACAAAAATTCTTTATTCAATTATACACATTTAAATAAATTATTTTCATAATAAATATTAGTATACAAATATTTTTACTATATGAAATAAAATCACAAGTGAAAATATTATATATGAATATAGATATATGGATGTAAAACCATTAGGTTTCAAACATTTCAATTCAAATATTAAAATAAAAAATAAATTTATCATTCAGATTATTATATTCAGATCTATTCAGATTGTAGACAAAAAAATAAATAAAAAATTTACCCCCTCCTCTTCGGGTTGAAAGCAATGTACACTTTCTGATATTATTTTGAATTCTTTTTGTGAAATTATTTTTATGTAAAGTAAGCCAATCAGGTGACTCTTGAGGTTCGGGTCAATTAGATTTTGCAAGGAGAGGGGAGGTTGAGTTGAGTTAGGAGCTTTTTTTTTGGGTCTAAAATCTAGATAGATTAAATATAAAAATAGAAATGATTTTTTTTATTTTAACATCTAAATTGAAATGTAAGAAAATATTTTTAACTAATGTTTTCACAGACACACACACACACACACACACACACACATATATTATTTTTACTTGAGATTTTATTTGATATGGTAAAAAACTTTGCACATCAATGTTTATTATGAATTTAATTTATTTAGACATGTATAATTGGGTTAAGAATTTTCTTTTTTAGAAAGATTTGATATATAAATAACATAAATGACCACAAAATAATTTTAAAAATATATAGAGAATTATAATATAAAATTAGAAAAAATAATAATGTTCTAAAATTAAAATATTAGGTTATGTACAAATTGGTTAAAATGAATGTTATAAAGGTATTTAAAAAAATTAGATGAGTAATAATGCTTCAGACATTTGCATTTAGATAAAGTTAAAATTTTAAGCTTTTTACATTCAGATAAAAATGTCTTAAAATAAATCTTAAGTAAAAAAAAAATTAAACGTCATGAAAAGATCTAAATTTGAAAATAAGTTAAATTTAGACTTTAGATAAAAAAATCAACCCTTAAAATTTTGTTTTTATTTAGGTCCGAAATATGATTGTAGTTTTTGAACTTCTAATCATTTTAAAATGTTAGTTGAAAATAGAATACGAAACACATTTCAATAACATGAATTTTAAGAATTGACGGTTAAAATCAAAGTCAAATAAATCTTATAATCTTCTCGGAACTATCTATTATTTAACAAAGTCTATGTAAAACCCTATTTTTCTTATACTCATATCTTAAAACTATTTTTCTTAATCCGATAATTATAGAATTCATAATTGAGTAAAACATAGTTTTATCTTTCTAGGGTTTTCCCAACTTGAAATGGAATTAAGCATTGCATCTTGTTGTACAATCATTGGAAATTAACCTTTTACTTAGATATACATTCATTATAGGGATATGCTTTTTCCCCTTGAGGTTAAGTGTAAATAAAAGTTCCCTCCTAAGAGATCAAATACAAATTGCCCCTCAATTTTCAATTTCAAACTGTTAACTTAAATGGTAAATCAACTTCTAACAATGACATAACTAGAAGAGAAGAAAATGTGCGCAGTATGACTAAAATACTGTTAGTCTACCATTTTGACCATAAAAATAATAAAATAATTCATTCGATGCAATAAAAAATATAAAAAAAATTATGATAAAAAGTAAACTAATTTTTTTTTTTGGAGATATTAACAATTTACCCCCTGAGATTAAGTGAAAATACAAATTACCTCCTATAAGATTTGAAATTATAAATTGCCCCCTAATTTTTAAATTCTGATGTTAAATTAAACTGAAAATGAGAAGAGAGAAAAAACTCTTCACAATTTTATCAAAATAACCTCATATTTGATCATTTGATATTAACAATTTACCCCCTAAAATTAAACAAAAATATAAATTCCCCTTGTATATTTTGAAATTGCAAATTGTCCCATTATTTTTGAATTTCAACATTAAATTAAGTGAAAAAAGATGAGAGAGAGGATAATATAAGTTATTCGACCAAAATGCCCTTATATAAATACAAACGCCTTCAGTTACTTTTCTAAAATCACTTAAATATCCTTACCTTTCTTTCCTCCTCTGTCTCCTTCTTTGTCTCACTTCTACCAGTAATCTCCACCACCTCTCCCTAGTGCTTTACCAGATCTTCCCCCCACACCGCTATTGTCTAGGGGTGACAATTTGAATCATGACACCGAACATGACACGAATACGACACAAACACGACACACGATTAATAAATATGTCGAATTCATGTTGAGATTGTTCAACATGCCAACCAGTTTAATGACATGAATAGTTAAATATATCTTTTCAGTTATTAACATGCAAGCTCATTTAATTATATAATTTTTACCTCCTTACAACATATATATTATAAAAATGAAATTTTATATTATAAAGTAAATTAATTTACATAATAGTAAATTGTAATGATTTTAATAATTTTTTTATACTAACAATTATTTATATTCTAAAAATAATTTTAAATATATCTTTTCAGTTATTGACATGCAAGCTCATTTAATGATATAATTTTTACCTCCTTACAACATATATATTATAAAACTGAAATTTTATATTATAAAGTAAATTAATTTACATAATAGTAAATTGTAATGATTTTAATAATATTTTTATACTAACAATTATTTATATTCTAAAAATAATTTTAATTTATATCAATATATAGAATATGATAAACGATGCATAATTAGATTAAACAATTAAGTAAATTATGTTATTAAATATGACACGATTATAACGCATGGGTGACACATTTAATAACCGTGTCGAATCCGCGTTTCATGTCTTGACACGAACAATTAAATGGGTCGACACATATGACACTAATTGCCATCTCCACAATCGTCGTTTCTTTCTCTTCATTAACAAAATTGCTTCCGTCACAAATTCCTCCTCTCTCTCCTCTACCAGTTTTCACCACCGCCCAATTTGGGTTTGTTAATTAAAACTTGGATTAAACGATGGATTCAATTTGATTCAAATTTATTTTTTATTATTTATTTAATAAAATTTTAAATATTTTTAATTATTATTATTTTTAATTATTATTATTGTTTTTATCCTAATTTTTTAATTATTTTTATCTTCGAGAGAGAAAAAATTATATTTTCATTTAACCTCGGAGGTAAGTTTTATTTTTAATAATATTTCTACTTTATTTAACTTAATATCAGAATTAAAAAATCAGGAGATAATTTATAATTTTAAATCTTACATTAGATAATTTATATTATCCCTTTTATTTTTACTATATCTTCTCTCTCTCGTCACCAAAACTCACTGCCATCGTCTTTTATTGGCAACCAAACATCAATCACTTAATAATTGAATCCAATCCTTAAAAAAAAAGGGCATTTTGTATAGTCCAAAATCCACAATGAAATCCAACGTAATACAATTCAAACACAATTGACTTCTCCACTGCCGTTTAAATACCCAAATCTGCCTATTAAACATCCAAAACCCTGCTGCAAGAGTAACCTAGTGCAATTACCCAGCCATTGATTCACTGCCAACAACCCTCGTTGTCATCTTGATGCCAAAGAAGAGTCCACCAAACTCCCCGATAGCAGCCATCGCACAACAAGAACAAGAAGAAACATAGGCTTACATACGAGATCATGATTACATAGGCTTATCCTTATCATTAGAGGTTCCAAATTCAATAACAGAGTTGAGGCTGGGCTTGCTGGGGTTACAGTCTCCGGAAAGGGAGAGTGAGAGTAACATCAAGAATAGGACCTTGGTGGTTCTCTCACTAAAAAGCTTTGTTGGGTCAAGGGTTAAAAGGGGTTTCTCTGCTGATATTGACAGAAAGTGGGTTTTCTCTGGAGGTGGTGGTGGTGGATCTGAGGTTGTTGCTGGTGGCTTGTAGAGAGAAAGGAGCATGAGGAGAGATAGAGTAGAAGAGAGAGGGGAGGGTGAGTGATGAGACTTTCCAGCCACGACATTCGCAACGTGCCGTAAAAAAGAATCCAAAATTTTATGCCTGAAGATATCGGGGTGGTGGAACTATCACTCAGTCAAGCTTCTGCTTTCTTCTGGCCAAGGAAATAAGAGAAATAAAATCTAAAGAAATAAAATATGATTCTGTGGGGCAATAAAATCTGATTCACATGCAGCAGGAGAAATAAAATCTGATTCTATTATTATTTTGAATTAATTTATTTGTAGTGATAAGAACCTTTAGTTTAGGCTATAGATGCTGCAAGTTTGTTAGATCTATTTGTATTTATTGCTTGTGGACGTCGTTGAAAAAGATATAGTACTTTAATCCAATTTCTTTGTGTGGTTTATTCTTACCCGAAGGAAAATTCTTGCAGTAAATAAGTGTGGTATATGAATCTCTAGCTGGGACCCATCGGTGACCACGACATTCAACAAAGAGAGGATTGAGGCTTTGGAGAATGGACTTTGTGGAGTTCAAGATGGAATGAAACGACCGGAGTTAGGTGTAAATGATAAGCTGCACCAATTGGAGGAAACCATCAGCAAGTTGTCTGAGGCTTTTGTCACGGTCCGCCCAAGTTGCTTGCTAGAGATAGCTCAAACGTACAAAGGCTTGGTCCAATCTAAGTTTATATTCTAAAATTCTAGCTAGTGACATTAATGTAAATATCTAGAGATTCTAGATGGTCAAATATAGCCGTTGGGAACTAGCCGTTATATAGCCATTGGGAACTAGCCGTTATATAGCCGTTAGGAAACTAGCCGTTATATAGCCATTAGAAACTAGCCGTTAACTAGCTGTTATGGAGGAGGTGACTCACTATAAAAACCCCTCCAAGGCTCATTTGTAACATATCCAAGCTAATCTAAGCAAATCCACACATTCATTGAATTCAAGCATTGTAAAGCTTTCAATCGTAATACAAAGCATTCTTTGAGTAAGCAATACTTGCCTTCATTCTTCCTACTCTTCTCTTTGTTGCCTTCAAGTTCTTAAGCTCAACGGTCCACAAGCTTCTTCCTTGAGCGAAGCAAGCTATCCGCAAGGCTTACTTAGCAACTTTGGATTTAAGTTGCCTAGTGCTGCACGAGCAAGCTGCGCTAAACTCCAAGCTCGTGACAGTTGGTATCAGAGCACGGTTCGAGCACAAAGAACGAATGGCATCCGACATGGAGATGAACATGGAGGAGCAAGTTCGTGGACGAGAGGAACAACCTCTTCCACAACCACGCCCACAAGGAAAGTGTGGTAAGTCTAAAGCTCCACCCGCGGAAGTTTTGGAGCCTCGTGTTGCAAGCTTAGAACAAGCTATGTCAGGGATGGACAATGCGATTGAGGGCCTCACCGAATGTCTCGAAGGCCTAGAGATGAAATACGAGGAGATCACCCAAGCCACAAAGTCCAACATCAACGAGTTTAGCAAGGCTTACGAGAAGGAGCTTCGTAATATTACATGAGAGCTCACAAGCTTGCAGAGCTTTGTGGAGCATGAGTTGCGAGGACTTCGTGCTGAGGTAGAGGAAACTCACACGGAATGGGAGAAGCACCAATGCGAGCGTGCTAGCCCATCCTACACAAGCGCTAATGCGTTGATAAATATGCAAGTGCCTACTCTCGCCACGTACAATGGCACCCGTAATGCAACGGAAGTGGAAAACTTCCTCTTTGGCTTGGAGCAATACTTCGAAGCTAAATGTGCCTACGATGATGCTTCGAGGATCAGTGTTGCGCCTACGTTTCTACGTGATGTAGCCCAACTTTGGTGGCATCGAAAGCATGGCGACGCGGGCAAAGGCATCATTTCCCTCCGCACATGAGAGGATTTCAAGAGAGAACTCCGAAAGCACTTCTCTCCTAGCAATGCCGAGAAGGAGGGTCTCCGCTGATTGAAGCAAAGCGGCACAATTCGTGAGTACACTTCACTACTATAATCCTTGAAATTGAGGACATGTCCGAGAAGGACTCTCTCTTCTATTTCCTTGACGGTCTCAAAGATTGGGCAAGAATCGAACTAGAGAGGCGTAGTGTACAAAATCTCGATGATGCTATAGCCGTGGCTGAATCTCTTGTGTATTACTCTTCCCAATTCAAGGAGAGGAAGCCCAACCACGAGAAAGATAGAGAAGAGCAGTATCATCCTTGCAAGAAAGGTGGTGAACGCAAAGCATTCGGAGGGGACAAACGAAACACACCTAATAGAGGTAAGTTTGATACCCTTAAACCTAAGAGCCCTTGCTTCATCTGTGATGACCCTCATTGGGTACGTGATTGTCCAAAGAGGAAGGCCCTCAATGCCCTTATCGCTCAAGACGGGGATGTTCATAATGAGGAGCCACAAGCGGAAATGGGTTCCCATCATATCATTGGTGCACTCAAAAAAACCACACCTGCCAAGAAAGGTTTAATGTATATGAGTGCCACCATTAATCGCAAAGATGTGCGTGCAATGATCGACACGGGAGCCACGCACAATTTCATTTCCGAAGAAAAGGCCAAACGGTTAGGTCTCAAATACACCAAAGGAGGTGGCGCCATCAAAGTCATAAATTCAACTGCCAAGGCAATTGTCAGGGTGTCTAAAGCCACATCCATCCAACTTGGCACGTGGAATGGTAAGTTTGATTTCTCCATTGTTCCTATGGATGATTTCCAAGTAGTGCTCAGCATGGAATTCTTCGATCAAGTCCATGCCTTTCCCATACCATCTTCTAACTCCTTTAGCATCCTCGATGGGGGTCATTCATGCACGGTCGGTATAGAACGTGTAGCTAAGGTCGAGAAGAAGATAATATCCGCACTACAACTCGAACAAGGAACCAAGGGAGATGCGAGCCTCTTTACTCCCATTCAGGAGCTCAACGATGGGGAGAACATCGTTGTTGCAAAAAATGCACAAACTGTGGCCATCCTTAACAAAAATAAGGATGTTGTGCCTCGAGGGCTACAATCACCAAGGCAGGAGGAGTTCAACATCGAACCTCCACCTATAGTGCCTCATTGCACGATGCCTCCCAAGAACGCGAAGATCAAGAAGGCAACCAAGAGGTCACGCAAGTGCTCGAAAGGGAAGCGTCAACATGAAGATGAGATTACTCACCTAAAACCAATGATACATCCTCAAAGACGCGACGGGGACGTCACGGAATCAGGTGGGGAAGAATGTCACGGTCCGTCCAAGTTGCTTGCTAGAGATGGCTCAAACATACACAAGGCTTGGCCCAATCTAAGTTCATATTCTAGAATTCTAGCTAGTGGCATTAATGTAAATATCTAGAGATTCTAGATGGTCAAATATAGCCGTCGGGAACTAGCCGTTATATAGCCGTTATATAGCCGTTAGAAACTAGCCGTTATATAGCCATTAGAAACTAGCCGTTAACTAGCCGTTATGGAGGAGGTGACTTACTATAAAAACCCTCCAAGGCTCATTTGTAACATATCCAAGCTAATCTAAGCAAATCCACACATTCATTGAATTCAAGCATTGTAAAGCTTTCAATCGTAATACAAAGCATTCTTTGAGTAAGCAATACTTGCCTTCATTCTTCCTACTCTTCTCTTTGTTGCCTTCAAGTTCTTAAGCTCAACGGTCCACAAGCTTCTTCCTTGAGCGAAGCAAGCTATCCGCAAGGCTTACTTAGCAACTTCGGGTTCAAGTTGCCTAAGTGCCGCACGAGCAAGCTGCGCTAAACTCCAAGCTCGTGACACTTTGCTCTCAACTAAAGAAACCTCCACCACAACAATAATGAGGGAGATGGATCATCTTGTTCACACTGTGAGGAGAATGACAAAGGCAGACTGATTTTCTCTTCCAAAATGGCAAAGTTGGAATTTCTGAAATACTCCAGAGATGATCCGACTGAATGGTTCAACCGAGTAGCTCAATTCTTTGAATATCAAGGCACAACCAACAACCAAAAGGAATCTCTAGCATCTTTCCACCTTGAAGGAGAGGCCAACAAATGGTCGCAATGGTTGCGTCGAGCTTACTGGGAGGAAGGCTGCTTGGTGACATGGGAATTATTTGAGGAGGAATTGTGGGCTCATTTTGGACCCACAGAGTGTGAAGATTTTGATGAAGCTCTTTCCAAAGTTTGCCAGGTTGGATCCTTTCATAATTACCTGAAGGAGTTCGAGAGGCTTGGTAATTGGGTTCACGATTGGTCACAGAAGGCACTCGTAGGATCATTCATGGGTGGTTTGCAGTCAAAAATTTTAGAAGCAACTTGTATGTTTAAGCCTAAATCCTTGAAGGCAATAAACTTAGCTCGTATGAAGGATGAGCAACTACAATGGCAAAGAAGATTTTCTCGCCCATCACTGCCTACTCGCACCCCCAGCTCTACCAACACCGACAAATGCATCACTTGTGAAGAGACTAACCCGGCATGAGATGTAAAGAAGACGAGCACAGGGACTTTGTTTTAATTCTAATGACAAGTTTACTATAATTCATGAGTGCCAGGGACCTCGACTACTACTACTGGAGGGCCAAAATGAAACCCATGAGATTATGTGTGAAGAAGTTGTAGACGAAAATTTGATAGAGGACCAAAATGAGGAATTGATCGAACCAGAAATTTCTTTATACACTCTTACCGGCTACTCCATCTCTTGCAACATGTGAGTTAAGGGACAAATTAGCCATCAGGAATTGGAGGTGCTCATTGACAGTGGATCCACAAACAACCTCCTCGATACGAAAATAGCAGAGATATTTCAGCTCTCTGTTACTCTAACGAAACCTTTTGTCATTCGAGTAGCTAATGGTAGCAGTCTTAAGTGTCAGGGAAGGTGCAAGCATGTATAGGTTATCCTCCAGGGTATTCCTTTCGTAGTGATGTGTAATTGGCAAAATATGACCATGGTGTTCCAGTGGAAGACCAAGAACGTAAGTTGCAGGGGGCAAATAGTCAAGCCATCCAATCAACATCATTAAAGGAGGCTTCGAAGGAAGCTAGATAAGGAAGTTCAACATTTGCTATTTATTTTCAGTCTATAGACAAGGTGGATAGGCCCAAAATGCAATCAGATATGCAGAAGGTACTAGAAGCTAACATATATATATTTAAAGAACCCATGCTGTTACCTCTAGTTTGAGAAGTGGATCATTGTATTCCCCTCAAGCACGGTACTGAGCCTACCAATGTAAGACGCTACAGGTATGCCTATTTTCGAAAAGCTGAGATTGAGAAACAGGTTCAAGCCATGCTTAAATTGGGGCTTATTAAACCTAGCACTAGTCCCTTCTCTTCACCTATATTACTAGTTAAAAAGAAAGATGGAACTTGGCATTTTTGTACTGATTGTAGGGCACTTAATGCAATGACTATTAAAGATAGTTTTTCCATTCCTATTATTAATGATATGCTTGATTAGCTCGATCGGGCTACCTACTTTACCAAATTAGATCTAAGGGTGAGATACCATCAAGTAAAGATAAATCCTTATGACACTCACAAAATGACCTTTCGTACACAAAATTGTCATTATGAATATTTGGTAATGCCCTTTGGCCTTTGTAGCGCTCCTTCTACTTTTCAAGCTATTTTGAATTCTATTTTTTGCCTATATCTTTATAAATTCATATTAGTATTCTTTGATGATATATTGGTTTGTAACCCCAATCAGACCATGCTTCTTGAACATGTTATGAAGACTTTTGAAACATTGCAGCAGCATTAGTATTTTATTAAAGCCAGCAAGTGTGTCTTTGGGCAACACGAATTAGAATATCTTGGCCACATTGTGACTAGTCAAGAGGTTAAGGTGGATCAAAGAAAAATTGAGGTAATGATCAATTGGCCATGACCTAATGATATTTCAGAATTACATGGGTTTTTGGGTCTTATAGGTTACTATCGAAAGTTGTTGCGAAACTATGGGTTCATAGCATGTCCTCTCACTAACCTACTAAAAAAGGAGCAATTCGGGTAGAGCAATGAAGCCGAAGATGCCTTTCTCAAGCTCAAGCACGCCATGACCACTACTCCTGTTTTAGCTATGTCGATCTTTAATGAGCCCTTTGCGATTGAGACTGATGGCTCTAGCGAAGGAATTGGTGCTGCACTCGCCCAACAATGCCGACCAATTGCCTTCATGAGCTGAGCGTTAGGATTTGCTAAACGTTTTTTGTTCACCTATGCCAAAGAGATGTTAGTTGCAGGCAATGCATACTTGGAGAACATATTTACTCGGTGGAAAGTTTTTTATTCAAATGGATCAACATAGTCTCAAGTACTTAATTGAGCAACACATTAGAACACCAGAGCAACAAAATTGGTGGCCAAGATGATAGGTTACGACTATGAGATTGTGAACCGCCTAAAGCAAGAGAATTCCGCAGCTGATGCACTGACTCGGGTATCAAGGTGTCCTATTCTTAATGCTTTATTTGTATTATAGATTGTGAGAGGACATTAAGTCAACGGCTAAAGATCATCCGTATATGGACCACATATGTCAATTAGCTCACAACAACCCAGGGAAGCCTTACTCTTGGTGGAATGGGTTAATCTTCGACAAGATTCGGGTCGTGGTGCCACCTATCACATCATTGATTCACCAATTGCTTAAGGAATTCCGTGATACAAGAATTGGGGGACACTCGAGTGTTTTGCAAATGTTCAAGAGGCTAGCATAGCAGCCAGCTTTATTGGCCTTCTATGCATTGCACAATCAAGAAATATGTTTAGTCTTGTGAAGTTTGCCAAAGAAACAAAATTGATAATCTGTCTCCGACAGGACTCCTCCAACCACTTCCTATTCCTTGCCACATGTGGGATGATATTCCAATGGATTTCATTGAAGGGTTGCCATCCTCCCATGGACATACTATTCTCATGGTTATTGATCGTCTCAGTAAATACACACATTTTTTGCTCTTGTCTCATCCATTTACAGCAAAGGTAGCGGCGAAAAAATTTTTTGAGGGCATTGTGAAATTACTTGGAATGCCACAGTCTATTGTCAGTGATAGGGACCCTATTTTTGTGAGCAAGTTCTGGCAGGAATTTCTTAAAATGTCAGGAACACAATTCAAGATGAGTTCTACCTACCATCCTCAAATGGATGGCCAATCTGAAGTTTTCAATCACTGTGTGAAATAATATATGTCTTGTTTCGTCTATCACCAACCACGCCAATGGTGTACGTTTCTACCTAGGGCTAAGTTGTGGTACAATACTGCCTATCATTCTTCTACAGGCATGACTCGATTTCAGGCCCTTTATGAGAGACTTCCCCCTTTTATTCCATTATATTGGTGGGGTCTTCACCCCTTGATGAAGTTGATCATAACCTGGCAACTCGAGATGCCCTGTTGAAACATCTTAAGGATAACTTGGAGGCAACAAAGAATAGAATGAATCAAATAGTCGATCGTGGTCGAAAAGATATTACACTTTCAAGAAGGCAAGCTTGTTTTCCTCAAGTTGCAGCCTTATCATTAACAAACAACTTTTTGACGCGCTTATCAGAAGCTTGCAAGCATATATTATGGACCATATCCAATAGAGGAGAGAGTAGGGGCCGTTGCATATAAATTGAGACTGCCCGAAGGGGTCTACGGACACCCGATTTTTCATGTCTCACCTCTAAGAAAGAAGCTCGGTGATGGTTCTATGACCAATTCAGAACTTTCAACAATTTCAGATGAGGGTACAATTGTGGTTGAGCCCGAAGCCATAGTCGACACCCACTAGGTGAAAGTGGGGCTAAGTTTCATGAAGAAAGTCTAGTAAAGTGGCATATGTTAGCTGAGGAAGATGCTACATGGGAAAGTATAGCAGAGTTGCTGAAGCGGTTTCAAAACTAGACGTTGAGGACAACAATCCACTTGGAGGGGGGAGGAATGATGAGACTTTCCAGCCACGACGATTGCAACGTGCTGTCAAAAGGAATCCAAAATATTTCGGTTGAAGGTACGAGGTTGTCGAATTATTACTCAGTCAAGCTTCTATTTTCTTTTGGCCAAGGAAATAGGAGAAATAAAATATGATTATGTAGAGAAATAAAATCTTATTCATATGCAATAGGAGAAATAAAATCTGATTATGTTATTATTTGAATTAATTTCATTGTAGTGATAAGAACCTTTAGTTTAGGGATGGCAAAATGACCCGTTGGGTCCGGGGCCCTGGTGTGACCCGTGTTTTAGGGGCGGTCTTGACTCGTTTATTTTGAATTTAGAGGCGGGTTTGGGTCTCTAAATGTGTTGACCCGTTTGGGGCGGGTCTGAGCCTAGGTCCACCCTCCAGACCTGTTTGACCCGCCCTGCCCCGCACAGTATTAGGATGTAAATGAAAAAAATAAAGAATTTGAACTTACAAGTAATTTTTAGGGGTGATTATGACAAATTATAATATTTTACAATATTTTTATTTACATGTAGGGGTGTTACATGTAGGAAGTAGATCTTGTGTGCTATCAATAATCAACTTGTTGGTTTGGTTTCGTTAAAGTGTTGACATTATATTTATTTTTATTTACTTGTTACTGTGTTGGTTACACACAAGAATCAACTACTAAAAAACCATCATTCTATTCAAAATCTAAAATTTTCAAGTAAATTATAATTCAACAAACAATACCAAGTCACCAACAAACAAAATCAACAAGTACATGGCGACAACAATAATAAACACATCAAGGTAAACAACTCACGACAATAAAAATATACCAAATTTAATTTATGACAATATAAAATTCGACATTCGACTGAATACGACACTCGACAGCATGAAATCTGACATCATGCATCATATTTAACTATACAAGGCTGTTATAGTTAAATATGATGCAAAAAGGCCAAAAAACAAAGCTAAAACAAGCAACTTGACAAAACGCTTGACAAAACTCGACACACTCGATAAAGCTCGACACGATCATCCGACACTCGACACTTGTATGTCGAGTCATGTCGGATTCACAACTAACACTCGAAATCAGTCTATTTTTGAAGACATCATCCAACACTCGACACTTATATGTCGAGTCGTGTCGGATTCACAACTGACACTCGATATCAGTCTATTTTCAAAGACATCTATGTCGGATGATGAATCCGACACAGTCATGTCGAGCGCTATCGAGCTCGTCGAGTTTTATCGAGTGTTTTGGCAGGTTACACGTAACACGACCCAAAGGTCCCAAACACGATTAAGAATTTAAGACAAACACGTTCGCGGGTCGCGTCAAAAATTCCCACCAATTTTTATAACTTATCTTCTAAAACCAAAGTGCTAAGCCATATTCCCGTCTCTTTATTATTCAAATCTAATTGAAGCACCACCATCAGACCCACTCGGTCATCTGCAGCTCCCTCTAGCATCCGTTGCAGGCTCGCAGCACCTCCATGGCTTTAGATCGCTATCACAAGTCCAGCGCCGCAGCACCTCCGCGGATCCAAGTCGTTGTGAAATTAATATTGGAAAATTGATGAACTTAAAAATAGTTAATAATCTTAAACTAATCTGTTTAACGTATCTACTTGCACTTCCCTTTGCTTCTTTGTGTAATTATCTTTTAGCATTTTTCTATCATATCATATGTTAATACACAGTCTCTTTCTACCCAAAACTCTTGTTAATTCTAAGATTTGGTTATCTTAGTTTGATGAATTCTGAACGCTTCCTTGTCTAGGTGCATCCCTTCATAGGTCTTTAATCTTAATCAATTATCAATCCAAGTATAATTACATGCTTGATGAAATTTTAGTGTTGCATTTTTTAGTGTTACATATATTAATGTTGCATTTTTTGTGATTTTTGTAGGTAAACAATGTCTTCACAATCACAACAATAAGTGGGGATGTCAAATACCCTAAATCGTAGTGGTGATTTAAACATGGATAAAGATTTCGACGATGTTGCTATATCCACTAGTAAGAGACGGCTAGAAGATGATGATGATGAATTGTCTCAACATGGTAAAAAGTATAGGACCATATCACAAGTTTGGCAATATTTTACAAAGTTAGTTATTGATGGAGTACCAAAAGCACGTTGTAACCATTGTGCTACAAAATTAGTTGCTAGGGCGTCGGATGGCACCTCTCATTTAAGTAAGCATTTGAAGAGATGTCATCAAGCTAATCAACTAACCATGGAACAAAGCATTTTGAAATTCCAAAAACAACGTGATGGAACTCTTACAAACTTGGTATGTCATGATAAAGATGCTTTGATAAAGATGTTTGTAAGACTCTAGTTATAAAAATGATTGTTTTGCATGAACTTCCATTACAGTTTGTTGAGTATGAGGGCTTTAGGGAAATGATGAATTATGCCCAACCTTTGTTTGGTACCATAAGTAGAAACACATTGAAGAATGAAATATTCAAGTTGTTTGAAAGTGAGAAGGGGAAGAAAATGGAATTATTGGAAAATATATAAGGAAGGATAGCTATAACAACCGACATGTGGACTTCTAGCAACCAAAAGAAAGGATATATGGTTATAACAATCCATTTCATTGACAATTCATGGAAACTTCGTAATCAGATTTTGAGGTATGTTCAAAGTTGCAATTTTATCTTACTTTATTAATTTGTTTATATTAAATATAGTTTCTAATAATTTTATGTTTATAATTGTTAGGTTTGTATATGTGCCAGCCCCACATACGGCTAAATGTCTTAGAAAAGTGTTGGTTAATTGCTTGTATGATTGGAATTTGGAAAGGAAATTATCTACTTTCACTATAGATAATTGTTCTACCAATGATGCTATGATAAAGCAAGTACTTGATAAATTGGGTGATAGGCATTTGATGTTGCATGGGGAACTTTTTCACATGCGGTGTTGTGTTCATATATTGAATCTAATAGTTAAAGATGGGTTAGAAGTGATTGGAAATGGCATTGAGAAGGTTAGGGATACTGTTGCTTTTTGGACATCTACACCTAAGAGAATGGAAAAGTTTGAGGAGAATGCACGTCACTTGAAAGTGACATTTAATAAGGCATTGTCTCTTGATTGTAAAACTAGTTGGAACTCTACTTACAAGATGTTGAGTACAACTTTAGCCTATAAAGATGTGTTTGTTCGTTTGAAGGAGCGTGATAGTCAATATATAGATTTGCCTAAGGAAAAGGAGTGGGCAGCAGCAAAACTTGTGTGTGATCATTTGGAAAAGTTCTATAGGTTGACTGAAATATTTTCTGGAACAAATTATCCCACAGGAAACAAGTTTTTTCCAAAAATTGGTGAGTTAAGATTATCTTTGAGCTCTTAGCTTACGTCTCCTTTTAAAAAGATTCAAGAAATGGTTAATGCAATGATTGAAAAGTTTGAAAAGTATTGGAATGTTATCCATGGAGTGTTAGCTGTGGCTGTGGTTTTAGATCTTAGATGTAAAATGGTGATGGTAGAGTTTGTATACAAGAAGATGTATAGAGACGATGCTTTTGAGCATATTGAGGGAGTACGTACTCTTTGTGAAGATTTGATGATAGATTATCAATGTAGACTTGGTTTAGGTAATAAGTCAACCGAATTTGTTGCAAATTTACCAGCAGGAGGTGTTCCTGTTACAGGTACGATGCATCAAGTGAGTTTGATATTGAATATGAAAAATTTAAAGAAAGCACTAATATGGGATTGCAAAAGAAGTCTGAGCTTGATATTTATTTGGAGGATCATGTAGTTAGTGGTCCTGACTTTGATTTTTTGCTTTGGTGGAAGATGAATAAAAGTAAGTTTCCTGTATTGTCCACTATTGCTAGAAATGTTTTGGCTATCCTAGTATCTACAGTTCCATCTGGTCCGCTTTTAGCACAAGTGGTAGAGTTTTGAGTTCACATCACAGTAGACTTCTTCCTGACACATTGGAGGCATTAATGTGTACCCAAAATTGGTTATGGCTAAAAACGCGAGGTATAAGTTTCAATAAACTATGTTTATCTTATTGATTATTATTACTTTTATTGAATTTCCTTATTTAGTTATTAATTTGGTTACTATATTTCTAGGTGTAATTCCTTAAGAAGAGATGGTTGGAGAGGAAACATTGGATGATGAAGGAGGAAGTTCAATAACATCTTTGTGAGGTTGTTTCGTTGGAGTGTTAATTGTAGGAAGTTGATCTTGTGTGCTATCAACTTGGTTTGGTTTCATTAAACTGTTTACATTATTTTTATTTACTGGTTACTATGTTGGTATTGGTATTTTTTATTGCTGTGAGTTGTTTACTTTGATGTGTTTATTATTGTTATCGTCATGTACTTATTGATTTTGTTTGTTGGTGACTTGGTATTGTTTATTGAATTATTGTTTACTTGAAAATTTTAGATTTTGAATGGAATGATGGTTTTTTAGTTGTTGATTTTTGTGCATATGTATGATTTTAGTTTGAAGATATATTGTCTTCAAACTTGTTAGAAAATGGGCATAATAACATACCAACATAATTCATTATTGTCTACAATTCACTTGCCATTTGCTTCAACTTGTAAATACAAGGCCGTTATAGTTAAATATGATGCAAAAAGGCCAAAAAACAAAGCTAAAACAAGCAACCTGATAAAATGCTCGACAAAACTTGACACGCTCGATAGAGCTCGACACAATCATCCGATACTCGACACCTGCATGTCGAGTCATGTCGGATTCACAACCGACACTCGATATCAGCCTATTTTCGAAGACATCGAGTGTCAGATTCATCATCCGACACTCGACACTTACATGTCGAGTCACCCGACACTCGACACTTACATGTTGAGTCGCATAGGATTCACAACCGACACTCGATATCAGTATATTTTTAAAGACATCGAGTGTCGGATGATGAATTTGACGCTCGACACTTACATGTCGAGTCATCCAACACTCAACACTCACATGTCAAGTCGTGTCAGATTCACAACTGACACTTGATATCAGTCTATTTTCGAAGACATCGAGTGTCAAATGATGCATCCAACACTCGACACTTACATGTCGAGTCGTGTCGAGCGCTATCGAGCTCGTCGAGTTTTGTCCAGTTTTGTCGAGCGTTTTGGCAAATTGCTTGTTTTAGCTTTTTTTTTTTTGCCTTTTTGCATCATATTTAACTATAATGGCCTTGTATTTGCAGGTTGAAGCAAATGACAAGTGAATTATAGACAATAGAGAATGTCTAAACATTGACAGAGGTGCAGTTGTTAAGAGCTTGGAATTTATCTTCAAACTTGTTAAAAAATAGGCTTAATTGTGTACTTGTCAATAGATTTTGGTGGTTATGAAATTTTACAAGGGCGACGCGGGGCGGGATCCGCTCATTTATTTTTTGCCCTGCCTCACCCCATTGCCCCTTTAGCGGGGCGGGGCAGGGCAAAAAATAAATGAGCAAGGCGGGGTTGGGTGCTAGCTGCCCCGGACCTGCCCCGCCCCATTGCCAACCCTACTTTAGTTTCGGCAATAGATGTTGAAAGTTTGTTAGATTTATTTGTATTTATTGCTTATGGATATCGTTGAAAAGGATATAATATTTTAATCCAATTTCTTTGTGTGGTTTACTCTCACCCGGAAGAGAATTCTTGCAATCAATTAGTATGGTATATGAATCTCTGGCTGGGTCTTATCAGTGACAGAGATTGGGAGCTGACTTCTGAATTTTTTTTGTATTATATTTGTCTATGCAATTTTGTTTTCAGTTTTATCCTTACACCATTAAAGTTAATGTCTAGAAATTGAAATCAACGGGCAGTTTGCAATATTTGATCTCTTAGGAGAACTTTATTTACACTTAACCTCGAGGGGAAAAATGCAAACATCTTTAAAATCAATATTAGAATAATCAATAAATTTTGTGTATGTAAGATATAAGCGACGAGTTGGTGTGTTGGCAATGATGAAATTAGAGGTGTTCAAAAGTACCCGACCCGACCTGATCCATTCAGGTTTTATCGGGTTAAGGGCGGGTTAGGGCTTTAAAAAACCCAAAATCGGGTTATTTAAATCGGGTTTGATCCATCTGACCTGATAAAACCCGACCCGATGAGAAATTTTTTTAGATAAATAAAATTTGTCACATGTCAATCTCTTATTGGTTTTTTTTTTGTGTCTTAACCTGACCCGACCCGTTGCTACATGAAACAAGTTTTAAAAATGCGTGAATTGGGCCACGCTCGACCCGACCAATCCGACCTGACCCGACCATTCGGGTTACACCTCGGGTTCTATACTTCAAAAACCCGATCACGGGCCAAAATTTTTGAACCCGACCATGCATGTCGGGTTGGGCAAAACTCGATCGACCTGTGTGCACCCCTAGATGAAATTGTGCATGTGAATTGCATGAGTTACATGTAAGTGAGGAGTTGGTGTGGCAATGGTGAAATTGTGTATGTGAATTGCACGAGTTTGAATCACCTCCACTTACTAATTTTCAGCATTAGCAAAGTCCAAACTGCTTTCATACTTCCCTTTAAGTGGTATTATTAGGAGGATTCTTTGCATTGGCTTTAGTATTGTGGGATTTAATTGGATGTCATCACCAACTGCAACTGAGCTGAAAGTATTGTTATGGATTAGCTTGGAGAAATGTTGAAGCTTCCCAAGTCATGTCTTTTCTCTGACAATGGAGGGGGTGCCCTGTAAGTAAGGATGGAGCTAGAAATCCCACTAAGGGGGGGCAATTTCATAGGGCAATGCATATATAAAAATTTCTATAAAGCGATATATAATATATAATTTTTTTATTACAAAAAGAATATGATTTTGCTAATTTTATTATCAATTTTAATTTAAACTTATTAAACATTGATAAATCTTAGATTTATTTTTAATTGATTCCTAGCAACTAGAATTTACTTTAAAAAAGATCTAATAATCGTACAAATAATATGATTTTCATAAAATATAAAAGAAGTAGTTTAATTTTTGTTAAGCCTTTCCTAATAATATTTTTTGGGTTTAGATTATAATACAATTCAAATCAAGTTGATTCATTTATTTTTATTTGGGCTTAAGCCTTTTTCTAAACAAAAGGGGTAATATGATCATTTGACAAAAATTATATACAATTTAGGGATTTTAAAAGGCCCTGGGCCTTAATTGGCTCCATCCCTGCTGACAAACAACTACTTAGTGATGCCATTTTGTGCATATTAACAGCGACAAGAGATCAAATTCTAAGCAAAGTTGGAAGGGAAAAAATAAACAAGCTTGTTGGTTATGGGTCTTATCAAACTCATAGTGCATAGAAAAAGGCTGCTCAAATTGCCAGAATTTGTCAGTGATCAATTTCAGCAATTTGAGCAGCCTTTCGGTATGCACTGTATGAGTTTGATTAGACCCATAAACAACAAGCTTGTTTAAGTTTCCTTAGCCAACTTTGCTCAGAATTTGATCTTTTGCGGCAATTAATGTGCACAAAATGGCCTAACAGGTAGTTCCTTATAGAACACCTTCTCCATTGCCAGAGAAAAGAAATGACTTGGGAAGCTTCAGCATTTCTCCAAGCCAATCCATAACAATACTTTCAGCTCAGTTCCGGCTGGTGATGACATCCAATTAAATCTCACAATACTAAAGCCAGTGCTAAGTGTTTCATCAAGAAACCCCGTGATAATACCACATGAAGGGAAAGTATGTAAAGTCGTTTGGGCTTTGCCAATGTGTTGTTCTAGTGACAATATGCTTCTTCACATATTAGAGGATTGCTTCAATAAGTTTAGGGTTATAAGGGGCAGATTCTGACAAGCGTTTCTTAAGATAAACTGGTTGAACTTGGCTTCAAACTGGGTTACAATGAAGTCTATGATCATGGGGCCTTGCTTTCTGAATTCATCAGCATGTAAGGGGTTAACTACTGATACTGAGTTGTTTTCAAGTTCACGGTCGAATTCGAGGCTAGCCATTTGGAATGGAAATCAAGAATATATAACATGGTCAAATTTAGATATTTGTTTTGATAATTGTAAAGTTCTTGTACTGTGTGTTTGTCTGGAATAAATATGTTCATTTTTTGTTTATGTGATTATATAGTTTAGTTTTTTTTCGATGTGATAATCTATTTAAAGTAATATTAAAATGTTAAGCGTCGACAACAACAACAACAACAAGAATAATAATAAATTGATTACTTATTTGATTATGAATTTTTGGTCATCTAATTTTGAAGTGGTTTTTAAAAACATAAAATATTGAAGGATGTTTTTGAAAATCTCTAACTTATGTTTATAAAATAATAAAAGAGCGATGTTACTCTCACAAATTATCTATACAAACTTACTTGTACTACATGATATTATTGAATGATTATCATCTATATTAATGTAATTAAAATTTGTAATTCAATCATCCAATAAAATCATGATATATTAGTTTGTATAAGTAAATTTGTATAAATAGTTTATAAAAATAGTATTACTCGTATAAAAAAACTAGGTTAAGTAATAGCAATTTACACTAAATTATAAGTACAGTAATAACTTTTTATGTTTAAATTTTATTTTTGCTACTCAAACAGCAAAATGAAATAATTTCTTACTCACTCAAGTTATTTGATTGTGGTTGGATATAGGGGTCGTAATTTTCGACACGACACGTGAACACGCTTGACACAACACGGGTTTAAGCGGGTTTGGGTCTTGGCTTATTCGTATTCATGTCGTGTAAGTGTCAAAGATGTCAACCCATTTAATAATCGTGTCATGTTTAGGTTGAACGTCTGTAACACGCGAACAAGATTATGACACAACACAATTATGATACAAATACGACACGACACAATTATGACACAAACACATTTATAACACGAATACATATTATACACGATTGACGTGATAACACAGTTAATACGAATATTGATACGTTTACAAAATAATATTAAATTTTAAAATACTAAACTTAATATTATAATTTTAAATATTTTAGTATAATTTTAAAACCTTAGAAATTTTAAAACATAGGACATTTGTATCATTTAACAAAAATTGAAAACCAATTGAATGAAAATTGGAAACCTAATCTCCTTCCAATCAAATATTAACACATCACCCCTAATTCCTAACTAAGGCTAAATTTTTAAAAAAAAAATCTAAAGCAAATATTCAAAATCAAAGCAAAATAACAAAATTTGAAAGTTGAAACAGTGAAGCCCTAAAGTCCCTAACACTTTCTCAAAGTCTCTCGCCGCTGAGCTCTCCCTCAGGTCGTAAATCCACTCTTCTCCCAGAAGCCACCACTCGTCGTTGCTCTTTGAACTCACCTCATCTCCTCTCCTCACTGCTCACTACCTCTCCTTTCCTCATGACTCACCTCCTCTTCTCGCGAAGAAGTCGTCAAGCACAATAGCTTCAAAGATTGATTTGATCTAGTTATTTCATCTAATTTGGACTTCTTATTTCATATGATTTTGTGTTTTGTTAATGATTTTGTGTTAGCTTTTCAAGAGTGATTTATATGTTTTTGTTTTGGTCTAAGTACCTACTTATTGATGTATCTCACTAAGTTTGGTTGCATGTAGTCCTCTTTTTCTAGAGATTGTCTTTGTAATTTGGTATGTTATGTCTACATCTTCATGAAGGTATAAGCCATAATTGGTGAGTGAGCATGCTTGTGTTTGGTTGATGTATTAGAAGCCCCATGTGTCCTATTTAAGCTTCTTCACTTCTATGATATGGCTCAAGTTTTGATGTATACAAATCTTGATAAATCTATTATAATGGATGAGACTTCCACAGATTCTCAATTAGCTGCTTGGCAGACAGGAGTCATATATTCTCATTATTTGATTGGGAATAAATAAGTTTTATTTTAAGTTTTGGCTCTCTGTTTCAATTTATTGGTTGTTTCTCCATTGATTTGTTCTAGAAATTAGAATATTGGATATAGATATTGTTAATCTAGATGGTTAATGGGGCTATATTATGTTAAGTAAAGATTTAATTAAAAAGATAAATAAATGTTAACCATAGATGGATGGGCTCTAGAATTCGAAGCATAATATGTAGGCCAGTTCTAGGAGAATAAAGACTCCACAAGATATCTTGCTCTATTCTAAAATTCTAATGGCCATATCTTGCTCGAATTCTACAAGATATATTAATCATATTTATTATGTATTGACCACATTAATTAATTAATCTTGATTTGTTGAAAACATGTATGTATTGTAAATTAATTTGGTAATAATTGTTGACAGATTGGTGTTATCAAGGGATGGCAAAAACCCGGGGCCAGGCCGGGGACCCCGGTAAGGAATTCAAGTCCCCATCCCCGAAAATTTTCCTAGAAATTCCGGGGCCAGGGCAGGGTTGGGGAGTTATATTCCGGGGCTGGGGAGTTGAATTACCTGGGTTATTTCCCCGATTTGTATTTTTTTAATTTCCCCGGTTTGTATTTTTTAAACAAAGCTAAAAACAAGCAACCTGCGAAAACGCTCGACAAAACTCGACTTGTCGGATGAAAGCTAGTGTCGAGTGTCGAATGCATCATCCAACATTCAATGTCTTCGAAAATAGACTGATATCGAGTGTCGGTTGTGAATCCAACACGACTCGACATGTAAGTGTCGAGTGTCGGATGATGCATCCGACACTCGATGTCTTCTAAAATAGACTGTGTTGAGTGTCAGATGATGCATCCGACACTCGACACTTACATGTCGAGTCATCCGACACCCGACACTTATATGTTGAGTCGTGTATCCGATACTCGACAGTTACATGTCCACTCGTGTCGAGCTATATGGAGCGCGTCGAGTTTTGTCGAAAGTTTTGGCGGGTTGCTTGTTTTAGCTTTGTTTTTTTGCTTCACTTGTAACCGTGTTAATGGGTTCGGCCTACTGGTTTACTAGTTTTGTTTCAAATTTATTGTTTATTATAAATATTAGAAATTTATTGTTTCAAATTCAAGAACAAGTGAACAAGTGAACAACAATCCAACATTTATGACCCCCACCCCCCCCCCCCCCCCCCCCCCCGGACCATATCAATTCAAGAATAAGCTGACGATGTCGATAGTTCTAATGGCTCTTCATCCTCATCATACACTGCTTCTTCTGCCGTTACCAACTCACACTCAGGAATCATACCTAGGAAAACAAAAAAGGAAAGAAAAGGTATTAGAAATATGCATATATCATAAAATATAGATTGAACATTGAAGAGAATATAATACCACGTGACTGAGCCCATAACCAATTCTGAGTGCACATCAAAGCTTCCAAAGTCTTTGAATTTAGTCTGCTACGATGAGGACCTAAATGTCTACCACTCGTACTAAATGCAGACTCAGAAGCCACATTACAAAATGGAATAGACAAAATATCTTTTGCAATTTCAGCCAACAAAGGATATTTGCCTACATTTGTCTTCCACAAACTCAAAATATCAAAATGGCCACTAGTGTGCTTCAAACATTGTTCCTCCAAATACAAATCTAACTCAGACTTAGTAACTATATTACCATTACAACCAATGTATGATTGATACTCTAAGTTAGACTCAAAAGTCATATCTTCCAATCCACCACTCGTAGGAACCTCACTTGCTAATGACTCATCTTGTTCACCTATTCCTACAGTGGCACCTTTAAGTTTGTACTCCTCTACTATAAACAATGTCTTTGACATCTCCAACATACTTTGAAGCATTTCCTCCATAAATTTTTGGAAAGAAAAATGTGATAAATTGCATTTTATATCTTGGATCCAAGATAGCAGCCACTGCCAAAACACCATGAATGACCTCCCAGTACTTTTCAAATTTTTTTATCATTTGTGATGCCATCTCTCTTATTTTAGAATGAGGAGAATCATGCCATTTAGTCAATGCCAATCTCAAGTCACAAATCAAAGCAAAAAACAAGTTGGAAGTGGGATATCTTGTACCTGAAAACACTTGGGTCACCTTATAAAAATACTTTAAATGGTCACACATCAACCTTGCCAACTCCTACTCTGAATGCATAGGTACAGATCTGTAACTTTTTTCACGCACATGCAAACGAGTAAACACATCTCTTTATTCCAATGCAGTAGACAACATCAAATAAGTTGAATTCCATCTAGTGCAACAATCTAATGCCAATTTTCTTGTACAAGAAACTTTCATTTGTCGTGCTTGACTCTCAAATCTCTCAATTCTTTTAGGTGTAGCAGAACAAAAGGTGACACTATTTCTAATTTTATTAATCCATCTCCAAGCACATCTAACCCATCTCTTACTATCAAATTCAAAATGTGTGATGTGCACCTCATATGAAATAATTTTCCTTTCAAAATCATGTTATGAACACCCAATTTCTATTTCAGTATAGGAATCAATGCATCATTAGTAGAGCAATTGTCAAGAGTAACACGTGACAACTTACGATCAACATTCCAATCCATCATACAAGGAGCTAGCTCATCAGCAAGTGCTTCAGCGGTGTGTCGAGATGGAACATATATGAACCTGAAACATATTCAATAGTAAAGGTCAAACACTAGTTAGTAATTAAGAAATTAAGTCTTTTTCTTTTAAATGTATGATATTAGCATGTTCATATATGATATATTTACCTCAAGATGCGACTTTGTAATCTCCAATGCTCATCAATGAAATGTGCTGTCACAACCATGTATCCTTTTTTTTTATTACTTGCAGTCCACATATCAGTTGTTATTCCTATTCTACTCTTACAAGCATCCATCATCTTCGTGGTCTTTTCCTTCTCAATATCATATATCTTAAAGACCACATTCTTTAAAGTGTTTCTACTCATGGGAACAAAGAAAGGTTGAGCATAATACATTAACTCCCTAAAACGCTCATACTCAACAAAAGAAAGAGGGAGTTCATGCATTACAATCATTTTGGCCACCTTTTCCTTCAAACTCCTTTATCAAACGTCTCAACAACCATTTTTGATGAATTACTTCCATCTTGCTTCTTTCGAAAACTCAAGAATTGTTGCTTGTTTTCGACTCTTACAACTTCCTAAATGGCTTTCCAAGTGTTTGGTTCCATATGTATGGTGACCAACCAATGCAGCTTTGCAATGGTTACAAATAGCTTTATGTCTGCCCTCAATAATTTCTTTTGTAAAATGTTCCCAGACCCAAGATCGTTTTATTGGTTGACGATCCTCCTTTCTCTTTGTGACACCACCTCGTTGTCCACGCCCACGAGTGCTACGATCAATTGATGGCCTCATTTTCCCGCATCCTGTTTGTGAATTTGTTGTAAATCCATCCTTAACCAAAACATCCACCACATTGTCCTCATAATCTTGCTCCATTTCATTTTCTTCCATTGGCATATCATCATTATAAGTAGGTTGATCATTTCCAGTTGATGTAGACATTATTTGTATATAACCTACAAAAATACAAAAATAAACCCTATTTACGCGACTAAAAAAGGGAATCGCAAAAGCATGAACAGATGGGAGATGACATGAATTAGTTTTGTGAATTGGTCACATACAAAATCAAATTAGTCACATACAATTACAAAATGGGAAAAGCATCCAGTCTAGATTATGACCAAAAGGAGGTATCACAACACAAGCGAAGGGAAATACTGATTGGAGCCTGGAGGTAAAACTGAAGTTATAACAGCACCCTAATAGCTTTTATTGACAAATATATTCAAACAAAGAACAATGAAGTATGAAATTATGGCAAACAATAAAAGAATTTCAAGAAAGCATAAAATATTAGGTTTATTTCTGTTTGAGGTCAAAGTAGAGAGACACTATGGCTACTGTGTCGAATAAATAGGATTTCATGAGTTGATAGAGAAAAGGAAGAAGACGAATAGATCAGAGTACAGTTCGTAAAACATGAGTGTAGGTTAGGCCAAGCTCTCACCGTGGAGGTGAAGTCTGGAGAAGCTGTCACAGCCACAGGGCAGGTCTAGAGAAGCAATGTAGATCAGGAGATCAGCGTAGGTAAGGGGAGGCAGTGCAAGTTAGGACCTAGGCAGCTATGTCACTATGGAGAGTGTGAAGTATGAAGTGAAGGAAAGGACCCAGGTTATGTTAGGCTTAGGCGAACGGAAGCAGTGAGAGTGAAGGATTGAAGCGAAGGCTGAAATGTGAAGTCTGAAATTTAGACATCCCTATGCTGTCGAGACTCGAGTGTCGGATTTTATATTGTCGGGTGTCAGATTTCGTGATGTCGGGTGTCGGATTTCATTCAGTGGAGTGTCAGATTTTATATTGTCGAGTGTCGGATTTTGTCGATGTCGGGTGTCAGATTCCATCGATGTCGAGTGTCAGATTTTATATTGTCGAGTGGCAGATTTCATCGATGTCGAGTGTTGGATTCTATCGAGTGTCGGATTTTATATTGTCTTAAATTAAATAAATTAAATAAAATAAATTTTTATATTTATTCTGGGCAGGGGCCGGGCCGGGCAGAGGAGCCTAGTCCCCAGCACCTGCCCGGCCCTGGGCATTCCCTGAGATTCCTCTCCCCGTCCCCGGCCATACTCCCCAAAAATCTGAGTAATTCCCTGGCGAGACCGGGCCGGGGATCCGGGTACCCGGCCTCGCCCAGGGGTTTTTTTCCATCCCTAGTTATCATTCAATTTATAGTAATTAGTAAAAAAATCAGGCAAGTTAATCTTCGTAGGCATGAACCACATGCAGCTCTCTCTATTCTTTCTAACAAGCTAATTAAATCACTTAGCCAGCTATCAATTAACTAATTCAAGGGATTGGTTTAATTTGTGGTTTGTTTGACAAATCGAGTGATAATTCTTAATCATTCCCATGGGGTAGCTTGTGATTAGTTTTTTACAAATAGATTGTTTTGCAATTAGTTCCTTAATTAAGCCTTGATTGAATTATTAAGCTGTGTTGTGTATAAAATTATCATATATGAAATTATCACTTAAAATAACTATAAATACAAATTAGCCTATTAATCTGATTTTTTCATGAGTATGATTTTTTTTTGGTAGGTTGCTTAAAAGTTGAAGACGAGATGGATAGAGTCGAAGAACTTTTTAGTGTTTGTTTGTGATGCACTTAATTCTAATTTATGATGGATGGCTATAACTTTATAGTGTATGTTTGTTTGTTTGTTTGTGATGAACTTGTTCTAAGTCATCCATAATTTGGGAATGTGATGCATGCTTGTTTGAGATTTCATAGACTTTATTTTTATTAATTTTGTTGTATTTGAGTTGTTAAAAGTTGATTTCTTATTGTATTTATATTGCATTTGAAGTTTGTATGATTTCTCGGTATTTAATCTTGTTTAATTATTTATTTTTTCTTATATCCTTTTCCTTTAAAAATATGTTTTAATGTATAATTGTGTCATAATCGTGTTGTAAAACATGTTATAAGCATGTCCGTAAATATTTTGTAATCGTGTCATATAAGTAAACATGTTATAACGTGTCATAATTGTGTCAATCAGATCGTGTCAATCATGTAAATGTATCTTAGTCGTGTTAGACGGGTTGTGTTCGTATCTAACACAGACACGACCCGTTTATTATTCGTGTTAGTGTGTTGTGTTCACTACTAGAAAATAGGGTTTTTACTGCATCTATTTACTGCGAGCCTTCGAAAATGCGGTAAAAACTCCAATTCTACGGCGGGCTACCACACCCGCAGTAAAAATGATGGATTTTTACTGCATTTTCTCAGGCCTGCAGTAAATAACCCATTTAATATATAAACCCAATTTTTTTATTCATTTTTTTAACACCCCTCTCCGCTCCTCTCTCTCATCTTCCCTCTCAAATCCCTAACTTCAATCTCTCAAATTCCCTCTCTAATCTCACACCGTGCGTTTCCTTCCCTCTCAAATTGTATCTCGACTTTGCTGCATAGCTCAAGCACGATCGATTTTACATTTGGTTTCAATCACATGTCTGTGCCGTCCCATCATCAAGATCGAGTTGAAGCATCTGCGGTTGCGCTGCAGCCTCCTCGTCATCACACGACCTGTCACCACGGTCCGCGGCTATGCCGTCCCTCACCCCTCGAGCTCTGCCAGGCCTGATTGCTCGTCCGAAACTCTCACTCAGGTTTTTATCTCTTCCTCTCTTTTGATTTAATTTCTTGATTTTTTGTTTAATTTGCTTTGAACTGGGAGCCGAGTACCCTTGTACCCCTTTGTTTTAATGTTTGATTTGTGTAAGGAAGTGTAGGCACGAGCAGATTGTCGTGGAGGATGGTGATTTGGGTTGTGATTTTTTTTCCCTGTTTGCTGGTTTGAAAGTTCACTGGATTGGAAGTGCAGGCAGAGTTTTAGAAGTTTTCTAATTTCTTTTTTTTCTCTTGGGTTGAAGGTTTGCTTAGTCTCAAAGTTGATGGGTTGTTGGTTAAGGTTTCTGGGTTTAGGATCCTGGGTTGCCAACTTCAATTTGTTGGTTTCTAGTTTAGGGTACTACACTTAGTCACTTATCTGTACCTGAAATGATCGGGATTGGTCTTTGCTTTGTCCGATTCAGAAAGTCTTGATGCTAAAATGTGTGTTAAGTTGTAGATTTTCATCGGTATGGTTGTTGAGTTGGTGTACTCTTCCATGTTTAGCTCTTTCCATTCTCAGTGTAAAGTCTTCTTTATCATCTGGTTGATTGTTGAAGAGAGTTTAAGATTTTCTCCTTTCTTTGTTCTACTTACACAGCCAATTTGTTGTCCTTATGGGCCCCAGAGGCGAGTACCTTCATCATGTGGAAATGCCTGTATGTGCTTTTTTATGGTGCTCAACATTCTGAAAGTTTCTTGCACGATGCAACTTGCAGTTTCTGGTTATTGATTCTTTTTACTTTATTTTGGTTAGTTGACAAGTTGTTGAGAGGAAAGGCAAATACTGCCCATTGTCTCTGATTTCCAGGTCATTGGTATGGGCTTTATTAAATGGTTAACATCTCACTGATTTAGTATTCTTGGGGATTTTTTATTATGATATGTATTTACGATTCTGTATTCACTGGTTCATTTTTTCAGGATGAAAGATGATCAATGAGTATGTGCATGAGTGCAAGATTGGTGTTGGTAGCTATGGTAAAGTGGTAAGCATTGCCCTACGATTCTTGATGTTGTATTATGTGCTTAAAGCAATTGATTTCTTTACTTTAGCCATTTGGCCTTGCTTGCAGTTTTTATATCGAAGCTCTGTAGACAGAAGGCATTATGCAATTAAGGTAGTGCTTTTTTGTCTCAATGCAAAACCATTCATATTTTAGGGAAAAAGCATTAATAAAGTGTTTATGCGCTGGGGTTTATTTGAAATTAATATGGTGGAATGGGATATAGTCTTCAATAGTCCTGTGTCTTCCATTTAGTTATTAGGAGATGCAAAGAAAATTATAAGAAGGTATGGCATTCTGATCATATGAGTTGTGTATTTTAACTACAAGCCTTCCACAAATCTCATTTGTCAAAGCTGTGCGTTGCTCCTTCAAAGACTGCTATGACTGATGTTCTTCGTGAGGTATGTGCTCTTTTATCGTGGTCAACACGATGATTCTGATTCTGCTCGCACTCCAAAATCCATACTAGGAATACAGGAGAGAACGTCAAGTGCCTCACCTGAAGACAGTGCAACAAACCTTGCTGAGGTTGTTCTTTTTCTTTCATTATTTTCGAATTTAGATGAGGCAATGTTGTGGATAATGTTTGGAATTTCTACAAGAAGCAGCAAATTATACTCAAATTTCTCTTGTATTCAGTCTATTGCAGATGATCCAATGATTACTTACAGTTTGGTATAGTTTTTTCTAAATTGTTTATGAAAACCTGTACTGGGAAATATAACTAGAAGTTGAATTTTGAGCTTTAAAAGGAAAACGTATTCAGAGCAACTTTCAGAAACAATTTTGTAGGAATAGAAACAATGGAAATGTATATCATGTTTATTATTTGAGAGAAGTAAAAGACTTCTGTGTTTCTTTTCCAATTCCTCTTTTTGGGAATGCTGGAAATATCCTTAATCAATTTACAGTTTAACATTTCTGAGCTTTACTCTTTTTGGAAAATGAATTTTGTGTTTTTCAATTGTTTTATTCAAATACCATCTGGACTTTTTTTTTAAATTTTAAACCAGAGTTTGGGTTTGTAAAACAAAAAATGGATCTGGAAATAATGTGAAACTGAAAAGTAATAAGAATAATTCCTGAATTATTCTTATTACTTTTCAGTTTCACCTCTTTAAAGCATGTTGTCCTCTAAATTTCTCTGTGTATCCGTACTCAGCTATTCTCAGGTGTTTTAACTTAGGCACTGCCCTTAAATTTCTTGTTGAATTACGTTCTCTCTGTCTCCCTCTATATATACCCACACTTTTAATTGAATGTTTTTATCATTGAAATGCTTCTATTTGATACTGTTTACAGGCAAAAGTTGCAATGCAAAGTGGATTTAGGAAAGGTAATGCTAGAGACAGATTGGGCCTGGGCAAAAGCAACAATGATGGGCACGAGTATCAAAGAGAGCAATTATCGGGCAGCTCTAATTCTTCCAGCTACATTAAAAGTTGACTTTTGCTAGTTTTCCTTTGAGGAATGGGACATGGTTTGATTATTCTTATCTCTAATTATGATTCTTTTCTTACAAAGAATCCATATGTGGTGTAGATTTCAGTCAAATTAGATTAAAGTTATGTAAATGGAAAGAGCATTTTTTACGATTAAAGTTTGAATTGGATGGTGCAATTATGATTAAAGTTATGATTCTTTTTGGATGCTAAATTGGATGGTGCAATTATGATTCTTTTCTTACAAAGAATTCATATGTGGTGTAGATTTCAGTCAAATTAGATTAAAGTTATGTAAATGTAAATTAGATCAAAGAATCCAAAAACTTTTTACGGCGGGCTGAAAAACCGCCGTAAAAAAATTAGACCACACCACAACCATTTACGGCAAGCATCTGAACCGCAGTTAAAGAATTTTTACGGCGGGCCAAAACCGCGATAAAAAGTCAAATTGCTTTTTACGGTGCCACTTTATACGGCAGGCTAAAACCGCCGTTGGACCGTCGTAAAAGACCTTTTACTGCGGTTTTGGCCTGCTGTAAAAGGTCTATTTTCTTGTAGTGGTTGTATTACCCGCTTAATAATCGTGTCGTGTTTGTGTTGAACCTTAATGACATTAATAATAAACGGATTGTGTTCGTATTGAGTCAATCTTTATCGTGTCATAGCTCGACACGACATGAACACGACCTGCAAATACGAATTGTCACCCCTAGTTGGAAAGCAATTGATGTTATTAATAGGTTTTTCTTCAATGCGTCATCCATTGATAAAATGTGTGATGCAGGGAAAATGATATGATACATGATAAATTGGTACAATTTTCATGAATTTTTTATAAAACTTGTATATGTTTATATAAAAGTTGTAAACCAAAGAAAAAAATTATAAATATTGTAAAAAAAATTATTTATAATTTTTATTTACTTATTTATAATTTTGATATAAATTTTAGGAAAAATTTCACTGATAACCCCGAGGTTTGGACTAATTACAAAAATGACCTCGTCTTTTTGGAATTATGCAGAAATGAACCTGCAGTTAGTCTCCTTTTCTCTCGATTATGTAGCTTAGGGGTGATTTGATAAATGTGTAAATAATTTTTTAATATACACATACGGAAACTTAGGGAGAAAGCACGTGGATTGTGAATGGTGCCATTTGTATAAAAATTAATTTCTCTCTCGACATTTTTTTTATTTCTTTATCATTCTAGAAGACTTTTCATCTTCTTTTCACTCAGAGCTTTCTCTTTCTCTATTTTTGAACTCATCTTCTTCAGGAAAAAATCTTGGAGAATAGAGACCATACTCTTTTTCTCTTCTTTGTCAGTGAGAAGCACTGCACGAGCAAGCTTCATTCTTGTCTATCATCGACCATCACTGCACTCGTTTGTCCAAGGAACACTGGTGGAAAACGAATGAAGGTTGGGGTGGTGGAAAGTGGAAAGAGCTAGTGGGTGAAAACGACATCATCTTTTGACGCCGACTACTTCACTTTATAGACGGTGACTGAAGTGCACGGTGGTGTATTTACTGTGATAAAGGTTAGTGATTTTTTTTATATATATTTTTTTCCATGATTGTGTGCTGTTGCGTGCATTGTTCACATATAATACATTGAGTTGTCTTGTTAGAAGAATTTTTTTTTAAAACTTTACATTATTTTTTTCAATTTTGCCTTTTTTCCACTCGTTTTAAGTTTTTTTTCCAAGAACGTTTAAATTTTTACTTTCAACCTTATCTTATATAATTTGTTTTTAGTTGGTTTCTGTTTGGAAAGTTTTGTTTGTTTTTATTTTTGGCTTCTCTTAGAGGTTGGTTTGTAGTTGTTATATATTTTCCAGAAAATTGTTATTTTTGGCCACTCACCTTTTGCTTCTACGTTTGAAATTATTTATATTTTAGAGAAATTGGAACATTTTCTAGGTTAAGGATTTTCTTTGGCGTTTGAATTTTTTTTAAAGAAAGATGCAATCTTTTACATTTTCTATGTCATGGCTTCTATTTGTTGTTTGAAGATCATTTTTTGTCAAATTTTTTATCTGGAAAGCACTTCTTGCATGGCATGGGAAGTGGGTTGTATGTGGACGTTTATATTATCTATTTGGAATCATGCATTCATTCATACTATCTATCGATTACGATTAAAAAACGTTTATCACTCGGTTAATGTTGTTTGCTATGAATTAGGTGTATTTTATGCTAAGTTGTGAATTAGTAGTTGTTGATAATGAATGACTGTGATAATGGTAATGATGTATTAGTTGTTTTTCTTCGTAATGAATAACTATGATGATGAATTAAATACAGTGAGTTATTAATTGGCATGTATAACTGATACTGTTTAATTATTTTGTGAGTTAATATTTTGGCATGTATAATAGATACTTTTTTGTTGTAAGTGATTGATGCTTGCGAAAGGGCCTTTTTGGCATGTATATTGCTTCATTACAAAGTAATTGATGATTGTGAATTACTATTAATAAAGCTTGGTTTTTTTTTTATTTAGGTAGTTATCATTAGCAATTTGGTGTATTTTGTTTTTGTTTTCAGTGTATGCAAGATGTTGTTATTTACCATTAGGATAGATATTTTTAATGATAACTATACAATAGGTAATGTAAATCCTGATGAGTTTAGTAGGATAGATCTGGTTAATTCTGCACTGATAATGTGCAATGTTAACAATGAGTGGTCTCAAGGGTTTAAAATTCTGGCAAAGTTGCCATGGACTGGGGGTAACTAAGAAATACAAAATGATGCTAAAATGCAAAAGGTTTTTAGACTATTTCAGCAAAAGGGTTTGTATGTTACTGATGTCACCATGGATCATGTGCCCACAGGCATTGCCCAAAGCCAAGTGGAAGGGTTAATTGAACAAACACCATACATAACAAAACCTACAAAACTTCTTGATGAGGGGCCTGAAACCCCTGATAGACTAAAATTAGTTGATAAGTGTCTATTTATATATCATTTTCATATCAATTCGTCCATGTTTCTTTGCTATATTCCTTGGTATTTTTATGTTTTTGTGTGGTTTTGATGTTTGTAGGAGTTTTGGAGTAACTTGCACAAAAATGGAGTAAAACCCTTCATTTTCACCTCTGCTAGTCAACCATCTTCTCGGATTTAATTGTATTGATATACAATGAACCCGATGACATATTATATACCGTTGGAAAGCTCTCGAAGTCTATTTTCTGGAGAAATTTACGGTTTATAAATCCATTCAGTGTACCAAAAGTTGTAATCAAAACAGTGTGAGAAGTATAGAAATGTAATTCCACAAATCACTGTAGCATGTATAATACGGGACACTGTAGCAGGTTACTGTAGCAGAGTATTTAAACACATTTTAGGGTTTTATTTTCATAAATTGAAGAGGGGAGAACGGTGGGAGGGAGCAGCTCTGGATTTCTCATCTCCTGGAGTTCTTGAAGGAGAAAGAAGGCTTGGAAAGAGGAAGAACTACAATCTTAAAAGATTTTCATCAAATTTGCTAAGTTTTCCCTTTCCCTTTCATTTTCTGGAATGTCTCCATATTGTATTATATTTGTATTGTGTCTGAATATGTGTAACTGAATCTGAATTGGTTGAGGGTGATTTCAAAGCCCTTGATATGGTTTTTGTGAGTTGATTGTGCAAGGAAGTTATTATCCAATTCTCTAATTGAAGTTGCTTGTATTTTCCCATGTTTAATGCTTATGATTGCTTGCTGATTGTATTTGGGTGGCCAACTGAATATAATCTGGATATTATCTATTGCTAGATTAGAAATCTAGATCCGTAATTGTCTTGAATTTCTAATCATTAGTAGCAAAATTGTGATCAGAGATTGCAATTGGAGAATACAACCTAAGTTAAATAATCCGAGCTTGTGTGTTTATTGCTTAGATCAACCTATCTTTCTTATCGTAATGCATCCATTGAATTAAATTTAGAGAGCTTGTTCTAGGTTGTTTAATGGATAGAGATTAAATAAAGAGCCTGTTTTATTTAACAACAAAGTAAGGAAAGATTGGGATAACAGAGCTTATTGTTATCTACGGTTGATAATTTCAATGGTGTAATTGGATGATAATTCTGCAATTAATTCACAAATCCATATCTTATGGTGGAGAATGATCCCTTAACCAGATTTCTATCATTGATTAATTCTCATTTTAATTAAGTTTGCATTGTGTAATTCATTAATTACCGTCGTATTCAGCTTTTCATCTAGTTAATCAACCAACAAAACCCCCCATTTAGTTAATTGTTGCTGAAAATAACAAATTCAATTAGAATCAATCCTCGTGGGAACGATATCTTACTCATCATTAGTAGGGGAGAATTTACAAACTTAGATGATCTTTTAAATCAAAATCCATCACCGGCTTTTGAAACTCAACAATCTTGTTGTATTCAAACTGATCCAGTAACTCAAACTGAACCAGTCAACTTGAACCAATAGTCAGATCCTTTATCAAACACCAACACAAAAACAAATACATAAACTGAGACCTCAACTAGAAATCGAACCTCTAAACTAACTTCAGATTCCACTTCATTAGATAACTCATCTGATGATGGGAGTTCTGCCTTACCTGAACACATTAGGGACTTAATTGATGAGATCCACACTTGAAGTGATTATGAGGGCCATGATGTTGCTGGTGGGAATGTTGATTAGGGGTATGATAGAGAATTGACTAGGGAGAAGTATGTAGATGATGGCTTAGAATGGTATGAGTCATATGATGAGTCATTGGACAGTGACAGTGGAGAGGATGCAACAATGACTAGAATTTCTAAAAAGTTGAAGGGTAGAGAGTTTGTCCACCTTGGGGAGGATAGAGATATAGAGTTCAAAGTAGGAGATGTTTTTCAGTCAGTTGATGAATTTAGATAGGCCTTAAAAGATTATGCTGTCTATTCAGGTTATAACATTAAGAGAATTAAATCTACTAAGACTAGGGTGACTACTAAGCGTGATAGTGAAGGTTGTCCTTGGAGGATATATGCAAGTGTCCTGCTAGATGGACATAAATTCGTGATTAAAACCTTCACTAACAAACATGTATGCACAAGAAATGATAATACTAATGAGGCCACTTCTCCTTAGATTTGTAAGAGACTTTTAGAAACCATTAAGTTAATGACTAATTTACAAGTCAAGTACATGGAGAGTGAGCTAGAGAGGAAGGGGATCAAAATGGGTAGACAAAGGTTATACAGGGCAAAAAGAAGGGCACTAGAGAAGTTAGGAGATGACCATGCTGAGTCATATGCATTATTGCCTAAATATGCTAATATGATTTTAAAAACCAATCCAGGAGCAATTGAAAAAATCAATTCTGAACAGGAGGGTCTTTCAGGTAGTCTTGTGTTTAAGAGGTTCTTTTAGCTTTTCCAACCCAAAAAATAGGCTTTATTAATGGATGTAGACCATTCAAGGGGTTGATATGTGTCATTTGAAAGGCATGTTTGGGGGTATGCTTCTTTCTGTAGTAGTTTTAGATGCCAATAATGATATATTTCCTTTAGCAATGATGTTGTGTGAGGGTGAAAATATTGAGAGTTGGGCTTTTTTCTTGCACCATTTGTGTGAGTACATGGGGGCTAGATAGAACAAGACTTTCACCATAATTAGTGATAGGCAAAAGGGATTGGTGAAGGCTTTGGAGGACACATGGCCTAATGCCTATTATAGAAACTGTGTTAGGCATATTTATGCTAATTTCAGGTCTAAGTGGTCTGGGATACTTTTTAGAAATCTGTTTTGGCAGGCCTATAGATCCACTAATAGGTGGCATTTCCATGCTACCATGGAACAAATAAAAAACTTAGATGAGGCAACTTTCTCATATTTTCAACAAATCCCACCTTGTTTTTGGTCAAAACATGCCTTTGATCAGGAAATTAAATGTGATCATGTGACAAATAACCTAACTGAATCATTCAATAGCTGGTAGAAGCTGTTAGCCCTAAGGCTACATGATAATTTTGATGATAACAATACACATTGATTCATTGTGATTTACTAACATGTTTATTTATGTGCAAGAGTAATATCATTGAAATAATTGTAAAATCAAGAAGAGGCTTATTAAAATGAAGTGTTGAAGCTAAGGAGAAGACTACATGTTAAAGGCACCAAAGTTTAAGAACAAGGTTTGATTCAAGGAATGTGACATATGAGTAATGTTCAATCAATTGGTCATATATTTCTATACAGATGTCCAAATGATGTGATTCTTAAGCCTTTGGAAATCTTACTCAATTTATAACATTTCATATGTTTTAAAGAAATTCAAATTTCAAGTGTAAGGTTGTCCAAATCATCATGCAAGTTGAAAGACAAATGGAAGCAGCTGACATGAGCACTGAATACTCTTTTGGACATATCTTGAGCTATAAAAATCAAAATAACTTGATTCTTATGGCATTGGAAAGATGACTTAATAAGGCACATTTCATATGTTTTGAAGAAATTCAAATTTCAAATGGAAGGCTGACATAATTGACATGCAATTCGGTGGACTGACATAGAGAAGAAAAATCAACTCACATGAGCACTGAATAATATTTTGGCCATATCTTAAGATAGAGATATCCAAATACTTTGATTCTTAATGTTTTGAAAAGCTTATTGAAATATGCAGATCTTTTATGTTTTGAAGAAATTCAAATTTCAAACGAAAGGCTAACAGAATTATCATTGGTGGACTGACACAAGAAAGAAAAATCAAGTCACATGAGCACCAAATGGTGTTTTAGCCATATCTTGAGCTACAGATATCCAAATGACTTGATTCTTGATGAGTTGGAAAGCTTATTAAAATATGCAAATCTTTTATGTTTTGCAGATTTTTAAATTTCAAACGGAACATTGACAAAAATGGCAGACAAGATTACGGTTTTTATGATGGGCAGAAAATTTGGAGTTGGTGTCTTCACTTGATTAAGTTCATCTCATTTGCCTATAAAAGGAGCCATTCTCCCATGCATTCAACAAGTGCAAGAGAAGCATCTATCAAACAAACAACAAGAGAAATATCAAGTCTAGAGAGCTTTTATATTCTTTATCTACTCTTTGAAGAGAGTTATACTTTTGTTGTAAAAATTATCTTTGTTCTTGTATTGTGATGAGAGTGAGATCTTCTTGTAAAGGATAAAAGTTATCCTTGAGAGAACTCTTTCCTTGGTGAGGTTGTTCATCAAGAAGAACTCTTGGTGTGGTGTTATCAAGAGTTGAAGGAAGTTGCCTTGGTGAGGTTGTTCATCAAGAAGAACTCTTGGTGTGGTGTTATCAAGAGTTGAAGAAGTTGCCTTGGTGAGGTTGTTCATCAAGAAGAACTCTTGGTGTGGTGTTATCAAGGGTTGAAGTAAAAAGTCTTGGTGAGGTTGTTCATCAAGCAAGTTGTAAAGATTTCTACAACTTAGTGGAAAGCTTAGCTCGTGGAGCTAGGAGCCCGTGGACGTAGGCAAGGTTTGCCGAACCACGTAAATTGAGTTTGCACTCTCTCTATCCCTATCTCTTTACATTTACTTGCACTTGTGATTGTTCATTATTGTATTCTCTTGATTGCATTCTATTTTCACTTCTAATTTCATCTTCTTCACCTTCATTCTCAAAGAAAGAGTAAACTAATTTTGATCTTTCAAGAAAAGTTTTACAAATCCGTTTTGATAAATAAAAACCCAATTCACCCCCCCTTCTTGGGTTGCCGTACCTGGGTCAACAGAAGCAAATCAGTCCTCACACTTGTAAAATACATGGGAGGAAGGTTATGGTCAGGCTCCATGAGAGGGCTACAAATGCTCAAACATGGGACACTGACATAGCCCCAAATGTAGTGAAAAATTTGAAAAACAAAGGCATGAGGGGAGGAACCTAAGAATTTTGTGTAGTAAAAACCACTGCTACGAATTGTTAAATGTCGATAGAAATTATGTTGTTAAGTTGAATGAGTGGCATTGTAAGTGTGGGGCTTGGCAGATTAGTGGTATACCTTACAGGCATGTCATGACTTGTTTGACAAGGAATAGGCTTGACCCCATAGGTTATATCCATCATTACTTTAAGAGCTAGAACTACCTTGAGACATACAACAGCATAATCATACCGTTATATCCATCATTACTTTAAGAGCTAGGACTACATTGAGACATGCAACAGCATAATCATACCAATCCTTGACAAGTGTGTATGGGAAGAAGTTGAACCTGCCAGTTTGCATCCTCCCATGCAGAAGAGACAACCTGGTAGACCTAAGGGTACGAGGAACAGAGAACAAGGAGCGCAACCTAGGATGAAGAGATCTCTTGGTGTAACTTGCAAACAATTTAGTCAAATAGGTCATAACAAGAGAAGTTGCCAAGCTCTACCAGCCACCAGGATTTGTTGGAACAGGATTTGCACTTGGAAGGAGAGGGAGACCTACTACTAGGGGTGCTTTAGCTAGTGGCAGGGCTTTTGCACCAAGTGGGAGAAGGGGAAGACCTGTTGGGAGAGGTTTAAGTCAATGTGGTCCATCAAATGGATGTGTTTTTCATTTTTCTAATTATGAAATTTTCCAAATTTTATTACTTATATAACCTAAACTCTCAATGCATATGTTAATGCTACTATTGTAGGTTACTGGTAGTAGTGCAGTTGGCATAGGTGATGCAACATCTGTTTTTGGTGATTCATCTGGTGTAGGAATTTCAGTATCACCATGAAACCTCTTTGGCATTATAGCTTTGTAAGCGTACCTGATAGTTTATAAATTTTTTTGCTTATTTTGATAGAATTTTTGTGTTTTGGCTTAAATACAGTCAATAAATAATGATTGTTTTTCAGCCAAAACATTAGCCATGCACCATAGTTTCAATCACTGTTGGGCTTAGTTGATTATAGGTTATTATCATAGCATGTTCAATGTTCAGACCATGAATTTGCTTTCGAAACAGGGATGTACTATTTTCATAAACTGTTTGTGGATGAATATCAATATTTCATTACAACTTTTCTTGCTGCATTCTCAAGTTAACATCCATTGCATGCATACATAACCTGCTGCTATAGCTTACAGAAATCGAAATAACAATACGAATGCAAATATATTTAGATATAACACTCTCTTCAAATATGTTTCAATAACTTTCAATCTATCCTTCACTAACATGAACTCATTATGCATGTTTCCAAGTAACAATGCATAATAGTCACATACCCTTCTCTCATAGTAGAAATATAACTTGTTTGGGTTGGCTTCAGATTCTAATATCCTTATTCCAACTTTTCGGCCCCACATGCACCTCCTATTCTTCAAGCTTATCAAACCCCCATTAATCTCTCTTGCATCTCCACCATCAGCCATTGTTTTGTGTTATCAGATGAAGCAGGCTAAGTGATATGAAATGAAGTAGGCTAAGTGATATGAAACGAAGCAGATTGTGATTGTGTTATGGTTATGGAAAAGGTGAGCGAGGGGATTATATAGGCAAGCTTTGTTTTAGCCATTAGAGAATAGTAGTTCTACCTTTGTTATTTTTGAAATTAAGAGGGTCATTTGTGAGTTCTAGTGCTTTTGTTAATTTTGTAAGTAGAAATAAAAAATTACAACATATATTCTGCATTTCTAAGTCTGCATGGTACGACATATGTTAGAATGTACAAAAGGCTAAAATAGACAATGCTGCTTAAATTTGTAATGGTAATAGAAGAAGACTAATTGCAGGGTCATTTCTGCATAATTCCAAAAAGGTGAGGTTATTCTTGCAGTCAGGCCGAACCTCGGGGTTATTAGCGAGATTTTTCCTAAATTTTATAAAAAATGTACTAATAGATCAAATGTACCATAGACAAAAACACCCATTTTCAAATGCCCTCGCTAAACCAATAATGTCCTCAAAGGTTGTCGCTAATTCCTTAATTGAAAATTTTATTTTTCTGACAAGTCCTCATTAATAACATATTCGAGGATTAAAAATCTTGCTGAAGTTGTTGATAATATTATTGATTTGATGACCAAAATATTATTGATTTGATGACCAAAATATTTCATTACAACTTTTCTTGCTGCATTCTCAAGTTAACATCCATTGCATGCATACATAACCTGCTGCTATAGCTTACAGAAATCGAAATAACAATACGAATGCAAATATATTTAGATATAACACTCTCTTCAAATATGTTTCAATAACTTTCAATCTATCCTTCACTAACATGAACTCATTATGCATGTTTCCAAGTAACAATGCATAATAGTCACATACCCTTCTCTCACAGTAGAAATATAACTTGTTTGGGTTGGCTTCAGATTCTAATATCCTTATTCCAACTTTTCGGCCCCACATGCACCTCCTATTCTTCAAGCTTATCAAACCCCCATTAATCTCTCTTGCATCTCCACCATCAGCCATTGTTTTGTGTTATCAGATGAAGCAGGCTAAGTGATATGAAATGAAGTAGGCTAAGTGATATGAAACGAAGCAGATTGTGATTGTGTTATGGTTATGGAAAAGGTGAGCGAGGGGATTATATAGGCAAGCTTTGTTTTAGCCATTAGAGAATAGTAGTTCTACCTTTGTTATTTTTGAAATTAAGAGGGTCATTTGTGAGTTCTAGTGCTTTTGTTAATTTTGTAAGTAGAAATAAAAAATTACAACATATATTCTGCATTTCTAAGTCTGCATGGTACGACATATGTTAGAATGTACAAAAGGCTAAAATAGACAATGCTGCTTAAATTTGTAATGGTAATAGAAGAAGACTAATTGCAGGGTCATTTCTGCATAATTCCAAAAAGGTGAGGTTATTCTTGCAGTCAGGCCGAACCTCGGGGTTATTAGCGAGATTTTTCCTAAATTTTATAAAAAATGTACTAATAGATCAAATGTACCATAGACAAAAACACCCATTTTCAAATGCCCTCGCTAAACCAATAATGTCCTCAAAGGTTGTCGCTAATTCCTTAATTGAAAATTTTATTTTTCTGACAAGTCCTCATTAATAACATATTCGAGGATTAAAAATCTTGCTGAAGTTGTTGATAATATTATTGATTTGATGACCAAAATATTTTTGAGGTCTTATTTTATCGGAAATTATTTTTTTTGTGGGTGTTATCCCTCACAAATAAAATTAAAGGCCATAAAAAATATAATTTAAGTGACAACAAAATACTATTTCAAGAGTGAAAAAACCTAGTTAATATGGTTTTAACGATGGATAAAATTTTGTTCTAGGATTATATTTTGTCTAATGTTGATCTTTTTTCGAGTGCTTTTATCTCTTGCGAATTGTCGTTACTGTGATGAAAACAAGAACTAAGATAATTTTCAAGAGTCGTAACTTGTGGGAAATAATTCTATTTTCAGGAATACGATCGAAATAGAACATCATTCTTCTCTTGTTAAAGCCTTTATGTGTAATTTGACTCGTACTTTTCCTTTACTTGAGTAAACACATGGGACCCCTACTCCTCTCTCTTCAAACCACCTTAGACGAGCTTCATAAAACTTCTTTGTTGCCCTTATCATAACTCGTACATCCAATTTGTCTTCAAGGGCTTTATTGGACTTGACTAGAGTATGGGACCCACTATGTTAGAGAAAAGTCATCCATTCCTCTTTTGCGCTCTTCACATACATAACTCCTATATTGATTTGGATTACTTTGATAACTTGGCTATTGGCCATTGGTTCAATTATTTATTTATTTATTTTATTAAATAGACATTGAACACCCGACCTTTAGCTTGTAGTCCTTTCAACTCTTTGACTTTACTTAACCTAGAAAACCAATAAAACACTGAATTATAATTAAATAAATTAAATAACTAACAAAATATATTTAAAGATAATAAATATTATACAAATTATGCCCGGCATATTAAAGCGTCAATAGAGATAACCATAATCCAAAATAATTACAATATAACTAGTAAGATAATTTTGGTGCTTACATAAATTTTAAATGCCCATGGTTAAGGGCAGACCTGAGCAAGGTGTCACGGCCTTATTGTTTCACCGCTTAGACCGTGCGGTCTTAGACGCTCAATGACCCGAACTTGCACTTAAGTAAGCCTTCGAACCCTTGTCAATGCCAAGCAAGATCAAAGGAAGCAAGAGAGAGTTTGGGAATGTACAATTGTTATTAGTTTATAAGGCAATTGTACAAGAGAGGTGAGTAAGGAAGTGTGTTGGTGAAATTCTCAAGGAGAGGACTTGTTTTGCAAATGAGTGCTCACCCCTATTTATAGGCAAGCACCTCCTCAACGTGTGGCTAACAATGCGCCACTTGTCTACACCTGATTCATTCTCTAGAAGTACCATTAGATATTTTACAAAGCCTAGAAATATCTAGCTAGAAATATCTACTAGGCTCCTATACGTTTCTAGAGAACCCTAGACACTAGAAAACTCTACAGTCTTCTAGAAGCTTCCGAAGTCTTCCACGCTCTTCCATCACCTTCCAGAACTTTCCAGAGTCTTCTAGGATCTTCTAGGGCCTTCTCATGTCTTCTACACGTTTTCGGAACTTTCTAGAACCTTTTGGAGTATTCTAGAAGTGTCCGAAACATTCTGGAACGTCCTGGAACCTTCTAGAAACTTCTGGAGCGTCACGCCCAATTCATGCGCCATTGAATTCCTCTCGACACGAGGATCCCAACTTACTATAACACTTACCCCAAAATCCCAATCCTTCGTGTGCTTCGATGCAAGGTTGGCGCAAAACCATGCACGTATCATAGCACTTAACACTCGCCTTTTTGGGCAATCCCGCGCCCAACGTGGACCATCGCATAAGAAGCACTTCAAATTGGGCGATAACTCCTTCGTGTTGTTCCACCTACGATGGTCATCACGTCTCCTATCTCTACCATTATGGGGACGTTGATGACGCGGAGGTCTATCCTCCTCTTCATTACTATCATGGTCGTAAGGAGTTTCAATGTGTTTCGATGACTCACCTCTATGGTAGTCGATAAGCGTCTCCGCAACGGTGAGTGCAGTAGCGACGTCCTTCACTCCCCGCCTTTGCAACTCTTTGTACGCCCATGGTTGCAAGCCGTCCATGAAGTTAAAAAGGAGATCATCCTCGCTCATGTTCTCAATTTGCAACATGAGTGCAGAGAACGCTTCGACGTACTCCACAGTTGAGCGGTTGTGTCTCAATTCTTTTATCCTTTTTCGCGCCTCATGCGCCATATTCTTCGGATAGAATTGGCGCTTCAACTCCTTCTTCAAATCATCCCACGTGTTGATGATACACGTTCCAGCCTGCACTTTTGCATACTTGCGACGCCACCAACTTGCCGCGAGATCGGTAAGGTAAAGCGTAGCGGTGTTTATCCTACTTTTCTCATTGAGCAAGTTTAGCGCATCGAAGTAGCGCTCCATATGCCATAGGAAGTTGTCCAACTCCTTGGCGTCCCTCTTCCCCGAGTATTCCTTAGGCTTAGGGGCTTCAACCCTCGGAATAACGAGTGTAGGTGGCACTACCGCAGCGCCACTAGCCATCGACTTTTTGCACTAGGCTACCTCAGCCTTTGTGTCTTCTAACCCCTTACTAAACTCGTCCATCCGAGTTTCAACCGTAGCCAAGACCTCCAGCACCCTTGCTTGGAAGGCATGCATCTCTTGGCGTAGCGCTTCGGTGGCGGCCTTGGAACTTCGCATGAATTCCTTGAGCTCATTACCTTGGCTTTCCACCTTGCCATTGAGCTCCTCCATGCTTTGCTCCACACCTTGCTCTAGCTTATCTAGCCTCTCTAGAGTATCGGCCATGGCTAGCTCCACCTTGACTAACCGAGTCTCTAAAACGCTCACCACATCACAAGATTTCTCTTGGCCACAGGGTTTCTTGCCAGCCGTGGGGGCGGTTTCACGCCCACGTGACTCCTCAGTCACAGTCACCTCTGATGCCATACCTCCTACCCTTCTTGCTCTTGATCACACAAGAACTTGGCTTAGCAAACCTTTTCTCTGATACCAACTGTCACGGCCTTATTGTTTCACCGCTTAGACCGTGCAGCCTTAGGCGCTCAATGACCCGAACTTGCACCTAAGTAAGCCTTCGAACCCTTGTCAATGCTAAGCAAGATCAAAGGAAGCAAGAGAGAGTTTGGGAATGTACAATTGTTATTAGTTTATAAGGCAGTTGTACAAGAGAGGTGAGTAAGGAAGTGTGTTGGTGAAACTCTCAAGGAGAGGACTTGTTTTGCAAATGAGTGCTAACCCCTATTTATAGGCAAACACCTCCTCAATGTGTGGCTAACAATGTGCCACTTGTCTACACCTGATTCATTCTCTAGAAGTATCCTTAGATATTTTACAAAGCCTAGAAATATCTAGCTAGAAATATCTACTAGGCTCCTAGACGTTTCTAGAGAACCCTAGACACTAGAAAACTCTACAGTCTTCTAGAAGCTTCCGAAGTCTTCCACGCTCTTCCATCACCTTCCAGAACTTTCCAGAGTCTTCTAGAATCTTCTAGGGCCTTCTCATATCTTCTACACGTTTTCGGAGCTTTCTTGAACCTTCCGGAGTATTCTAGAAGTGTTTGAAACATTCTGGAACGTCCTGGAACCTTCTAGAAACTTCCGGAGTGTCACGCCCAATTCATGTGCCATTGAATTCCTCTCGACACGAGGATCCCAACTTACTATAACACTTACTCCCAAATCTCAATCCTTCGTGTGCTTCGGTGCAAGGTTGGCGCAAAACCATGCGCGTATCACGCGGGGTGTGACAAAGGGCTGGGCTAGGCTGTAACTCGGCCTTGGTTTTCAAGGAAAAAAAATTCAAAAGTTTTAAAAGCGTCAATTATTTAAGGCCATTAAAATTTTTAAAAATATATAAAACTTTGTCAAATAATCACAAATATTCTTTTTGTTAGTTTTTAAAAAATTGATTGCATGACATATTCATGTTTTTCAGATGTTTTCATACCTTTAATCTATGTTATAATAACCTTTTACAATAAAAATACATTACATTTTGTATTATCACTAAAAGAATCTTAGCAAATTGATACAATTTTAGTAGTACATAATTTAATGCTAAAGAATTAGTTTTGACAAATCATAAATTCATATATTTTGGATTTAGATGTAGTCAATAACTAAAAATATATTTGAGATTGCAACTATTGTTTATACTAAGTTATATATTTTTCAATTCAATATGATATCGTTATATCCAAATTTTATAACTTAAATATACACAAAAATTCCAATAACTTATTTCATTTGACAAAATAAAAATGAGAAAAATAAGATATAACTTTCGGCCAAAATTGATTTGATTGAATGATCTTTTGCTTTTTAATCTTTAGTTATAAAATAAAAATTGTTGATTCAATTATTGTTTAATTTTTAGAATTATTAAAATAAATATAATCCAACAATGATTAAATACTTGTCAAAATTAAATGGAGTTTTAGTTTTATTTTTTTAATCTTTCATTTATTTTCAATAATAATTCAGATAAGATTGGCAAATGACTAGATTATGAGATAATATCATAAACCACCCTTGAAGTTTAGCTTAATATCATTCGAAAAGTCTCTTATGCAAATATATCATCGTGGTCCCTAACGTCCACGTTTAAGCTTCATCCAGGTCCAGCTAACACTTTCCGTTAGCTTTCAAATTAACAGACCAGGTAAAAAGACGTAAAAAAACTCTCGTACCCTTGGCTACACAGTCGAATCCGACACTCGACAAAACACTAGATGAAAGTAAAAACAATTTGTCGAGTGTTGGATTCGAGTGTCCGATACATCATCGAAGAGTTTACAGTGTCGGATTTCAAATTAACAGACCAGTTAAAAAGAGGTAAAAAGACTCTCGTACCCTTGGCTACACAGTCGAATTTGTCGACTGTCGGATTCGAGTGTCGAATACATCATTGAAGAGTTTACAGTGTCGGATTCTTCATCCGACACTCGAGATGTCCCTGATAGTCGACACTCGACATATCGAATGAAAGAGAAAAAAATTTTGTCGAGACATCGACATATCGGATGAAAGAGAAAACAATTTTGTCGAGTGTCGGATGCAAAATCCAACACTATAAACTCTTCGGATAATGTATCCGACACTCGACAAAATTATTTTCTCTTTCATCCGACATGTCGAGTGTCTGATATCCGACAAGACGTGACATATTATATCGAGTGTCGGTTCGTGCATTCGGTAAGACTCGACACGTTATGTCTGGTGTCGAGTGAACACCGACGATGATGTCGAGTGTTAGTTGAAGCATCCAAAAAATCATTTTACCAAAATGCCCTTGTCTGTTAATTTGAAAGCTAACGAAAAGTGTTAGCTGGACCTGGATGAAGCTCAAACGTGAACTTTAGGAACCACGATGATATATTTGCATAAGAGGCTTTCTGAATGATATTAAGCTTAACTTCAGGGGTGGTTTATGATATTATCCCATTTTTATATCTAATTAACATTGATAATTTAACATTTGTGATGTGACCTTTCCAAAATATTATTTCTCTATTTCATAATATTTTGGTTTCTTGTACAATAAGTGTTATGGATATGAACGAATTTTGTTTGATAAAAATATGTGAGTTTTGAAACATTAAATTGAGCACATTTAGTTACAAATAACAAAAGAAATTTAAGATACTTATAAGTTAAGGAGTATCAAAAGTCTTTTTTAATAATTAATCTATATTAAAAAATATTAACTCAGTTTGACTAGAAAAAAAATTCTGAATCCAGCCTTGCCCATGGCTCATATTTCCAATTTTTTTTAGCAAATTATACATTCTTTTTTAGAAAGTCCTAACAAGGCAATCATAAGGATCATGAGGTCTCTAAAAGGCACCAAAGCTATGATACTAATTTTTAATTTAAGTGATCTTAAACTTGCTAGTTGTAGAGATGTAGATTTTGCAGGTATTTGGATGATCGAAAGTTTAAAAAGGATATTGTATTCTTGCTTGGTGGAATTTTTGTTTCTTGGATAAGTATAAAACATGGTTGTTTTGCTAAATTGACATTGAAGCAAAATATATTTCTTGTAGCAAGTGTTATCAAGTACTACCATTTGGGCCAAATGATTTATTGAAAGCGGACAATTAGGATTAACTGATAAGCTAATCAATGTGTTTTTGAAATAAGTCTTAACATTTGCTTGGTTAAAAGTGAAGCGAATAGCCTAAGGGCTAATATATTGACATAAGTTATCGCTATATACAAGATATAATTGAGAGGGAGGAAGTAGAAGTCAACTATATACCCTTTGGTGAGATTAGGCATGGCAAAACCCGGGGTCTGGGCCGGAGTTGGTGGTCCCTGGCCCCAGCCCCAGCCCCGACCTTCAATTGCACACTTTGGCCTCAGGAAATTCCCCAGATTTTTTTTCCCGGGCCCGGGTTTTCCAATAACCCACGATGCATTTTTTTTAAAATTCTGATACTATATATATATATGGTAGTTGAATTAAAAGTGAAATGGGTTGCAGCCTAGTGGTGGCCTAATGTTTATGTGTATGTTAGGAGATGGGTTCAAACCATGTGTGTTGTAGTTTTTTTTTTTTAATTTTTTAACTCAACCAAGTGTTAGGCTAGGCTTGACACATCAACTAAAAAATTTTAACAAGAGCTGGGTTGGGTCTAGGCTTAAATTTAAACAAAGGGGTAAAGGTAAGAATTAAAAACTAAAAGGACTTGCAATTACTTTGACATAATTTCAAAATTTCAATTGCATACCCTGGGTTCAATTTCGCATCTCCAACCCCAGGCCCCCTACCTCGGGGCTGGGGAAGAAAATTTCACCCTAGCCTCTGCCAAATTCCAAGGTTTTTTTGGGTTATTACCCTGCCCTGGCCGTCTTGTTTTTCCAGGTCACTGGCCCCAGGCGAGTCAAATTGCCATTCCTAGGTGAGATAGTGTCTACTCCTACCTTGGGGATTATCTTTAAAGAAAATAGCAAAGAGCTTCTGACTAATATATATGAGTTTGAAGATCATCGTGTCATGTGTAGTTAAGACATGTGTGTTGCATAAAATTATCATTGTAAGAATCTTGAGAATGCCTAAGATTAACGATGATAGAACTCTATTTAATATAAAACGTGGTTAAGAAAAAGATAAAGAACACTTGCAAGGTAACAAAAGTTATGATATAATTCTAGATTTTTAAATCTGTTTTTGAGGTATCTAAAAGGCTTCATATAACATCAAAGTGCTTAGTATAGAAGTTATTGGTAAGATATGTTAAGGAAAACCTATATAGGGAATAAAGAGAAGTACTTTACCTAAATTTCACACAAAATTCAAATAAGTCTCTTCGGTTGAAATCATCAATTGAAATTACGTAGAATTGTATTTTCCTAGTTTAGAAAATCAACGTCATTTTGCTTTTAAGTAGAATGAAGTTATATGATAGAGAAAATTTAGACGTTATCAAAAATGGTTTAAGAATGTGTACACGTAAAGGGCAAGAAACTATATTTTAATGACAATTTGTTTTCGAAACTAAAACTTTGCATTTTGATCAAGTGGATGGAAAAATATAAGTGATCAACTAATACATAATGACATATAAATTTTCATATGATAAGGTGCACCATAAATATGGTATATTGCAATTCATATGGTGACTTGTGTCTCTTATAAAAAGATATGTGGATGGTTGTTATAAACAACTACTAGTTAACGGCGTGAGCACACAGCCACCACCTTCCTGCCCCTCTATCAACAATCTACCTAATCCAACAGCCTTTGACCTCATCCAATCAGCCCCTTTAACGATTAGTATGAATCTAATTGCAACTCAACTATCATAATTGACCACTAGTAATATCTATAAGTAGCCATCAAATGCGTTAGCAACCAGAGCCATAACCATGGTTTCATTTTAGGGTAATGTCATACACTACCCCTAAGGTTTGACATAATATAAAAAATGTAGTTTCGTATTTATATCATTCAGTCCTTAAGGTTTATATATTTGTATCATCTAGGTTCAGTTGACTAACTCCGTTTGCCTTTTCACAAAAGGGTAAATACATTTTTGTCAACTGGATCTAGATATACATTGATTTTATTTTCATCATAAATAATTATTCAATTATAATTTAGTTGGTGAAAAAGAAAAGATAATTAGTCAACTGAACATAGATGATACAAACACGCAAACATTAAGGACTTAAATAATATAAATATGAAACTACGTTTCTAGGTGATATTATATCAAACCTTAGGGGTAGTATAGGATATTATCCTGTTTCATTTTGGAATTATGAATTTTAAAGCAAGTATTTGTAGAATAGAGGTATAATGACTTTTTTGCCCTCTCATTATTAAAAGCAAATTCCAACAATTAGATTTAACAAGACCATTGTTATTTTTAAAAGGAGAAATATCTAGAACCCCTTTATTTATGAAAGCGTAAATGGATCCTAGGCTTATCAAAAATCATCACAAAACCCCCAACCATTAATAATTTTCTATCAAAATTAACATATCTAGGGGCAGTTTTGTAAAATCATGGAAACATTAATGAGATACTGGATGAGATATTGATCTAGGGCTAGTTCTCTCTATTTTCTCTGTTCTAATCTTTCTTTCTCTATTCTTCTTCGTGAACATTGTTTTCCATCTAAATCTATGGCTACCGTGAGCCATTATGTCAATTTTTAAAAAAAAATTATTTTTTAATTTTAAATCATGTTTATAGAAGAAGATTTGCGTTATAGAATTTGAGATTGATAAGAAGATTTTTGGAGAAACATTTGTTGAGCTGCGAACTTAGTTACGTGCTATACAACCAAAGCAGTTATAACATATATAAATAAACATTGCACAGAGGAATTTTTAAATGTTCAACTTAAAGAAGCATACATCTGCAGACAGTTAAGCTTCAATTTACTATTGTTGATGCACGGTTTTCGGACAGCCGGGGAGCGGATCGGAGCTAGGGTCGTACGTCGGATCCAGTCCTGCGAGCAAAGAAAAATAGTCAGGGGTGCCGACGGTGGTGCCGGCGAAGACCCTCCGACGCTCAAGTCAGTTTTCGGCACTCCGAAATTTTCTGGGAGAATTTCCTAGAGAGAGAAGCTCTCAAAAGTGAAGGAAATTTAGAGAGAGAATAAGTTCAGAAAAGTGTGCATATCTTGAGTAATAATTCGGAGGGTTTATATAGGAGTCCGGATGGGTCATTGTGGGACCCAGATAATGGGCCCAAATAATGGACTACAGTAATGGGCTTACTGTATTAGAAATAATTGAGTCAGGATGGGTCATTGTGGGACCCAGACAATGGATCCAAATAGTGGGCTTCAGTAATGGGCTTACTGTATTAGAAATAATTGAGGCTGAGTCATTGTGGGACCCAGATAATGGGTCCAAATAAGTGGGCTTCAGTAATGGGCTTACTGAATTAAAAATAATTGAGGCTCAATTTTGTTATGGCCATAACAACTATGTTAATGTTTACAAGGATTACAACTTTTACAATTGAGGAGTGCACCCTTTTGTCATACTCACCTCTTTGTATAAATCATGCTCTTTAATAACTATGAATCTACGTTATATCGGGTTAATTATTTCCTTATTTGAAGTTGGATCGAATTCTTAGGTCCAGCACAGTTATTGGATTTTAAGTCTAGCCCAGTTAAATGATATGGGACATAAATAGAATAATTATAGAACTATTTTACTAAATGGTAAATTATGGCCGGGTAAATTGGTTCATGGGGAATGAGACATTCCTTGATAGAAACGTGAAAGAGGCAAACACAAGCATTAATTGCACTAATTATTTTGCCTATTGGGAAATAATTTAACAAGCTTGATTTTTTTTTTTATTTGAAGCATATATATGTGTGTTTGTGTGTGTGTGTGTGTGTGTTTATAAAGAGAATGAAGAAATTATACTGGAGAAAGGTCGGAACAGACCGAGAAAAAGCTAGCGCTGGAGGGAGAGGGAGAGCTGAATATGTATGTATATATTAAGCTTAATCATCCTGTCTTCAATCGAGAGAAACTAAGAGGTATTCATGGAAATGATTAGGTACGGGTGAAGCATAATTTTAATAGTAAAGGGTAGAGTGAGAATTATCGGAAGCTAGGCGCTTTGATAAGGAATCAGAGGTTAGAAAAGTAAAGAGAAAAAAAGAAAGAAGATTTGGAGAAGAAAAAAATTAGGGGAGTAAGCATATCATGTAACTGGGTCCAGTATTTCATTTATTTAGATTTTAAGTTTTCTTTATTTTAAATATTAATTATTAAATTATGATAATTAATAGAATATTTAAATTTTGTTATTATAAGGACAAATATAATTTTTGATCAATTGACAGATCTTGAAGTAAATCAAAACTGATTCTCAATTTAGTAAGTGTAAAATATTTTGAAAATTAATTTATTTTAAAATAAATTCTTTATATTTATGTGTTTTATGTTTTAGTAGAATAAATTTAATTTACTGATGTTTTTATAAAATACAATTTAGTTATATGATGGGTGGTTTTATGAAATAAAAGGAAATGTCATTTACTTTATTTGAATATAAATTTGTAACAAATTTTGATGGTACGGTGAATTTATTATTAATAAAGTTTAGCATCAATTTCGGAAAACTTTGGTAGATCTATAAAATCTTGGAATTTATTTTTCAGGGTTGATTTGACTTAAATTAGTGATTTTAAAGAAAAGAGACTATCGTATAAGTATCTTTATCCATTGTGTTAGATCATCTCCCTCTGTCTCGATCATGTGTTACCAGGTATGAAAGATTCCTCGTGAGTATTTATTTAGTGTGAATTTTATTAATAATTTTTTGAATATTTGAAATATGAAATTATTCTTGAGTTAAAGCTATTATTGCTATTATTATTATTATTATTATTATTATTATTATTATTTCAATTGAAAATAATGATTTATAAA
>SNVD02000730.1:0-13709 GCA_013180625.2 Boswellia sacra | reverse complement strand
CCGGTGGTTATGGTACATTAGAGGAGATATTTCAAATCACCTCTTGGGCACAGCTAAACATCCATCGGAAACCCATAGGTTTGTTAAATGTCAATAATTTTTTTGATGGTTTGTTGTCTTTTCTTGATCAAGCAGTAGAAAAAAACTTCATCTCACTGTCGGCGAGGCAAATCCTGGTTACAGCTTCAACTGCAGGGGAGTTAATTGACAAATTACAAGCATTCGTCTATTCACCTGATCCAGCAATAGCTCGGATAGATTGGTTTGGAGAAGGCAATAAGAGGCCTAAACTGGATTTAACACTCCATCTGTAATCCATATCTGCTGGTTTGCTTCATTTTCGTTTGCTTTCTCTTTATTGTGTTTATTTGAGTTGAGTTTTTTTTCATGTCATTTTTTTCGAACGAAGTGTTTTTTCAGGTTATTTCTTTCAGCCCCAGGTTAATATTTTCTAATCTTTGCTTTTAGAGTGGTGGCTTAAAAAGTTTAAGTTCTCTTGAAACGCATTCTGGATCTCTTCAATCCATAGTGGCTGAATAAGGAGGCTAACTTCTAAACTTTTTAGACGCATTCTAACTGACTTGTTTTTGTTTGCTGACTTGTTGGACTTTGTTATTTCATGAGTAGGTTTAATTTTATGTAATTTAGAGTTGTTATGTATTTTTTGTGTCTTTACCAATTCTGACTAAAAAAAAAAATTGTAGAAAAATCTGAGAATGGCAGAATATGGGGTTTCCTTAACTCTTGAAACGCATTCTCTCCAAATAAATCTGTAGTTTGTTTATTTCCTGTTGTTTGAAGTGTCTTGTTTCTCGTTTTGTTCTTTCATAACTTGGAGACTTTTCGTAAAATTGAGGTAAATATACCACTTCTGGATGCAATCAAGCAAATAACTCATTATACAAAACGTCTCAAGGAGTTATGCACCAACAAGAGAAATTTAAAAGGAAATGAGAAAGTAAGTGTGGGGGAAAATGTTTCAGCTGTACTACAAAGAAAAATTCCTTCGAAATGCAAAGATCCAGGTACGTTTACCATTCCATGCACCATTAGTAGAACCAAGTTTGAAAGGGCTATGTTTTATGCATATTTAGGAGAGCATCTATTAATGTAATGCCATAATTCTAATTTATGCTTCGTTAAATGTCTTGGACTCTTGTGCGAAACAACTGGTGAGTTATGTTATCCATTCAAACTTCGCCTGACGTTCATTAATGCATATCCCATAAGGTAGTTGTTGGAAGGTATGCTTGCTTGTGCGATGGGTGAATCCATATTGGTTGCCCAGCAGGACTGCTTATGTCTGAAATGGAGGATGGACATCTCCTAAGCCAACACCATCTTTTAGGGTAGACCATCTTGAAAACTGACTTCGGAACTAAGATTGATGTTCATGATGGCACTCTCACCATGGAATGTGATGGCGAGGTGATCCGTTTCAATATTTTTGAGGCAATGAGGTACCCTAGTGACTTGCATTCTGTTTTTGCAGTTGATGTTATTGATTCTTTGCCACAACAACATTTTGAGTTAACTTACAAGAATGGATTGGATATAGTTATTAGTGAGCACACAGGGACAGAAAATTCTACGGAATCAAGAATTTTTATACAAGTGTCCAAAGAAATGGAGGAAGCTATGGCATGCTTAGACGAGACTATAGCTATAATCACAAACAGGTATGATGTTTCGTACATTGAATTGCCTTTATCTAATGAGAAACTTTTTCCTTCTGTGATGAAAGCCAATACCTTGGAGCTTAAGCCACTTCCAGATTATTTGAAGCATGTGTTCTTGGGTGACAAAGATCCTTTGCCAATTACAATAGAAATGGGCCTTGCACAACTAAAAGAAGAGAAACGCGTCCGAGTACTTAGAGATCACAAATAGCTATTGGGTGGATGATTGCTGACATCCAAGGCCCAGCCATATGCATGGACCATATCTTGTTAGAAAAGGATCCAATCCCATTAGTGAAGCATAGCGGAGATTGGACCCTCCTATGATGGAACCAACGTCGGGCTGAGGACGTTAAACCAAGCGCTTATTGGGAGGCAACCAATGTTTTTAAAAAAATAAATAAAAGAAAAGAAAAGAAAAATAAAATAAGGTAATAATGATCGATTTTTGTGTCTCGAGCAGATTCCTTTTGTAGGCCATCAAATTGATCAGGTTTTATCTCTCTTTGCCATCTGTCTTATTTGTTTTTTTATATATTTTTTTTACTTGTTTTTGACTTTTGCTTGCTATTGTGTTGTTATCTCTTTTATGTGTCTTTAGTTTTGTTTCTGCTCTTTTCTTTTCTCTTTTATTTATTGTTATTTTGTAACTTGTGCTTAATTTTGTTCAACAGACTTGGGGAAAACACCGAATAATAAGGTAATTGATAGCCCATTGCTTGAAGGTTTGAAGCGTGCAATATCTGTTGGAGAAGAATAGACTCAAACGATTACTGGTAATATCTCTTCTTTTCTCCTCTTCAAGGGATGCCGATATCTTTTTGTCGAACCTTCGTAAATATTTTCCTTCACTTCCTCAAAATGCTGTGTTTAAAATTTATAAAGTACGTATGACTAGACTTTGGGCGTTGATGCTCCTAAATGTGCCTGCTGATATCCGATCTATCGAAGCCAAGGTGAGATTGTCCGGTGAGCCGGACATTAATCTCGCAAAATACATGCCTGGTCTAGGAAAGAGCTACTACGCCAAGAGGCGAAGAGCGAAAAAGGTTACAAGTATGTTATAAATGTGCTAGATGGAATTGTAACCAGACTTGTCGTTCATTAGCTTTTGCGTCCAGGAATAGAGAAGATAAACTTTCATTTATTAAGAATGGTTTGAGTAATGAGTCGCTGGATAATGTTTTATAACTCTTGAGTCACATTCTTGTGGACTTGTTCAGCGTGAATTGCTTAATTTATGGACACAATTTCGTGATGAATTGCAGTGTTATAGTCTAGGGAATTTGACTAAAAACGACCCTGTTTGCCAGTTTATAAGAAAACTGGATGGGAAGCAAATCCCCGACTCATAGAAGGCGTTTCAGCCGTTACTGGACGTAAAACCAGAGGAAGATGTGAGCCACAATCACAACTACTTGTATATTTGAGTGTGTTGTTGTTGTCAAATTTTTTTTTCTTGTTTCGTTTGATCTGATTATCAATGTTGTTTTTGTATTGTTATTGTTTGTTGATTTTGATTGTTTTAATTTCAAGTTTTCTTTTTGACAAACCATATGACTACCCTATGGCATAAGTACACGTGGGAAACAAGTGTGGAGGTTTTGTCAACCTCCACCGAAAGTATAACTCTACTTTTCATGCTTCACGTGGGAGACAAGTGTGGTGGTTTTGTCAAACCCCACCGAAAGTGTATGTCCATTTTCCATGCTTCACGTGGGAGATAAGTGTGTAGGCTTTGTCAAACCCCCGTTGAAAGCATATCTCATTTTTTCAAATCTTGGGGCAATAAATCTACATCGAATAACCCCCACCGAAATTATGTCTCCATGTATCAAATTTGAGAGTTTTACGTGTGTATATATCCATTCTGTATATTTTCAAAGGTCATTCTATAACCTATCTTGCACTTAAAAAGCATAATACCTAACGTGTCTTGCACAAGGTTAGAGCACTTGTAGAAATGGAGAAAACACTAATTCGACGATTCCGCAACATATGCGTATTTTGCGGATCGCAATTTGGTAAAGATGGAGAGTTTACCACAGCAGCTCTTGATCTTGGTAGGACATTGGCTGCGAGGGGTATTAATTTGATTTATGGAGGGGGTAGTCGTGGGTTAATGGGGTGTGTGTCAACAGCTGCATCCCTAGGAGGGAGCAAAGTTCTCGGCATTATCCCTAAACCATTAGCTGTACGAGATATCGTAGGCAACACCATAGGGGAAGAGTTACAGGTCTCTAGCATGCATGAGCGTATTGCACATATGGTTGTTAAGTCCGATACATTTATAGCTTTGCCTGGTGGTTATGGTACATTAGAGGAGATATTTCAAATCACCTCTTAGGCACAGCTAAACATCCATCGGAAACCCATTGGTTTGTTAAATGTCAATAATTTTTTTTGATGGTTTGTTGTCCTTTCTTGATCAAGCTGTAGAAAAAAAACTTCATCTCACCGTCGGCGAGGCAAATCCTGGTTACAGCTTCAACTGCAGGGGAGGTAATTGATAAACTCCAAGAATTCGTCTATTCGCCTGATCCAACAACGGCTCGGATAGATTGGTTTGGAGAAGGCAATAAAAGGCATAGACTGGATTTAACGCTCCATCTGTAATCTCTATCTATTGGTTTGCTTCATTTTTGTTTACTTTCTTTTTAGTATGTTTATTTGAGATTTTTCATGTCATTTCTTTTGAGCTTTTTCAGGTTATTTCTTTCGTCTCAGGTAATATTTTCTAATCTTGGTTTTTAGAGTGGTGGCTTAAAAAGTTCAAGTTCTCTTGAAACGCATTCTGGATTTCTTTAATCCATAATGGCTGAATAAGGAGGCTAACTTCTAAACTTTTTAGACCCATTCTAACTGACTTGTTTTGTTTGCTGATTTGTTGGACTTTATTATTTTCTGAGTAAGTTTAGTTTTATGTAATTTCGAGTTGTTGTGTGTTTTTGTCTTTATCAGTTTCGATTCGAAAAAAACCTGAGAATGGCAGAATATGGGGTTTCCATAACTCTTTGGACCGTTTGAGCCTTAATAGCCAACCTTGACTGAAATTGATCCCTAGTTACCCCTTTGAGCCTTTGTAAGCCTTTTTCTTTGTTAACTCATTAAAAGATTTCCTAACCTCAAATGAATTGGTTCCAAACAGTTTATCCCTTACTTATGAGCATTTAGATCATTCACAATTAAATTTTGAGCTATGTTCTAGTTTTGGGAAGTTAGAAGAGGTTGGGATGTGTCATGAGCAATGCAAGTGAGTTCTATTGTGTTTGAAAAAAGAAAAAAAAGCTAATCTGTACTTATCGTCCACGTACTTACACATTGAGGACAATGTGTTGTTTAAGTGTGGGTGATAAGTGTCTATTTATGTATCATTTTCATATCAATTCGTCGATGTTTCTTTGCTATATTCCTTGCTATTTTTATGTTTTTGTGTGGTTTTGATGTTTGTAGGAGTTTTGGAGCAACTTGCACAAAAATGGAGTAAAACCCTTCATTTTCACCTCTGCGAGTCAACCATCTTCTCGGATTTAATTGTATTGATATACAATGAACCCGATGACATATTATATACCGTTGGAAAGCTCTCAAAGTCTATTTTCTGGAGAAATTTACGGTTTATAAATCCATTCAGTGTACCAAAAGTTGTAATAAAAACAGTGTGAGAAGTATGGAAATGTAATTCCACAAATCACTGTAGCATGTATAATACGGGACACTGTAGCAGGTTACTGCAGCAGAGTATTTAAACACATTTTAGGGTTTTATTTTGATAACTTGAAGAGGGGAGAACGCGGTGGAGGCTGCAGCTCTGGAATTCTTTCATCTCCTGGAGTTCTTGAAGGAGAAAGGAAGCTTGGAAAGAGGAAGAAATACAATCCAAAGAGAATTACATCAAATTTGCTAAGTTTTTCCCTTCCCTTTCATTTTCTGGAATGTCTCCATGTTGTATTTTATTTACCACGTTCTTAAACATGTGTAACTGAATCTTAATTGGTTGAGGGTGATTTCAAAGCCCCTGATATGGTTTTTGTGAGTTAATTGTGCAAGAAGTTGTTATCCAATTCTCTAATTGAAGTTGCTTGTATTTTCCTATATCTAATGCTTATGATTGCTTGCTAGATTGTATTTCGAATGGCCAACTGAATCTGGTTGTTGTCTATTGCTAGACTAGAAATCTTGATCCGTAATTGTCTTGAATTTCTAATCCTTAGTAGCAAAATTGTGATCAGAGATTGCAATTGGAGAATACAACCTAAGTAAAATAATCCGAGCTTGTGTGTTTATTACTTAAATCAACCTATCTGATGCGTTCGAAACTAGCAAGTATACTAGTCGCACAAGTAATAAAGTGATAAGTAGATATCGTTCCCACGAGGATTGATTCTAATTGAATTTGTTATTTTCCAGCAATAATAAAATAAATAGGGGGGGTTTTGTTGATTGATTAAAACCCAAAAAACAAAAAAAAAACTTAATACGAAAGCAAAGGAAGAATAACACAAAGCAAAGTTAAATGGAGTGAAAAATCAATGAGAGACACTTGGTTAAGAGTTCGTTCTCTGCCACAAGATATGAATTTGTGAATTAACATAGAATTGTAATCCAATTACAGCATGAAGTTATCAACCGTAGATAACAACAAGCTCTGTTATCCCAATCTTTCCTTACTTAGTTGTTAAATAAAAAAAGCTCTTTATTTAATCTCTATCCATTAAACAACCTAGAACAAGCTCTCTGAGTTTAATTTGATGGAAGCATTACGATGAGAAAGATAGGTTGATCTAAGCAATAATCACATAAGTTTAGATTATTTAACCTAGGTTGTATTTTCCAATTGCAATCTCTGATCACAATTTTGCTACTAATGATTGGAAATTCATGACAATTACGGATCAAGATTTCTAATCTAGCAATAGACAACAACAGATTATATTCAGTTGGCTATTCCAAATACAATCAGTAAGCAATCATAAGCATTAGATATGGGAAAATACAAGCAACTTCAATTAGAGAATTGGATAACAATTTCTTACACAATCAACTCACAAAGTCCATATCAAGGGCTTGAAATCACCCTCAACCAATTCAGATTTAGTTACACATATTCAATCAGAATAACAAATACAATACAGAGAAATTCAGAATTGAAAAGGAAAGAAAGAACTTAGCAAATTCTTTGAAAATCTTCTTTGTAGATGAATCTTCTTGGAATTGTAGTTCCTCCTCTTTCAAAATCTTCTTTCTCCTTCAAGAACTCCAAGGGATGAGAGAAATCCAGAAATGCAGCCTCCTCCCACGTTTTCCGCTCTTCAAGTTATGAAAATAAACCCTAAAATGTGTCTAAATACTCTGCTACAGTAACGTGCTACAGTATCCCGTATTATACATGCTACAGTGATGTGTGGAATTACATTTCTACACGATGCGTTCGAAACTAGCAAGTATACTAGTCGCACAAGTAATAAAGTGATGAGTAAGATATCGTTCCCACGAGGATTGATTCTACTTAAATTTGTTATTCGAAAGCAAAAACAGAGTAAATGGGGGGTTTTGTTGATTGATTAACTAAGTGAAATAATAATGCAAACGAAGAATAACAAAACAGAAAGTTAATTCGAATGAAAAATCAATGAGAGAAAGCTGGTTAAGGGATCCTTCTCTACAACAAGATATGGATTTGCGAATTAATTGTAGAATTGTCATCCAATTACACCATTGAAATTATCAACCGTAGATAACAACAAGCTCTGCTATCCCAATCTTTCCTTACTTTGTTGTTAAATAAAACAGGCTCTTTATTTAATCTCTATCCATTAAACAAACTAGAACAAGCTCTCTAAATTTAATTCAATGGATGCATTACGATAAGAAAGATAGGTTGATCTAAGCAATAAACACACAAGCTCGGATTATTTAACTTATGTTGTATTCTCCAATTGCAATCTCTGATCACAATTTTGCTACTAAGGATTAGAAATTCAAGACAATTAAGGATCAAGATTTCTAGTCTAGCAATAGACAATATCCAGATTATATTCAGTTGGCCACCCAAATACAATCCAGCAAGCAATCATAAGCATTAAACATGGGAAAATACAAGCAACTTCAATTAGAGAATTGGATAACAATTCTTGCACAATCAATTCACAAAAACCATATCAAGGGCTTTGAAATCACCCTCAACCAATTCAGATTCAGTTACACATGTTTAAGAAAGTGGTAAATACAATACAACATGGAGACATTCCAGAAAATGAAAGGGAAGGGAAAAACTTAGCAAATTTGATGTAATTCTCTTTGGATTGTAGTTCTTCCTCTTTCCAAGCTTACTTTCTCCTTCAAGAACTCCAAGAGATGAAAGAATTCCAGAGCTTCAGCCTCCACCACGTTCTCCCCCCTTCAAGTTATGAAAATAAAACCTTAAAATGTGTTTAAATACTCTGCTACAGTAACTTGCTACAGTGCCCCGTATTTAATAACATGCTACAGTGATATATGGAATTACAAATATACACTTCTCATACCATTTTTATCACAACTTTCGGTACACTACATAAATTCGTGAACAGTAAATTTTTCCAGAAAATAGACTTCGAGAGCTTTTCAATGGTATATAGCATGTTATCCGGTTAATTGTATATCGATACAATCAACACTAAGAAATTGGTTGACTAGCAGAGGTGAAAATGAAGGGTTTTACTCCAATTTTGTGTAAGTTCCTCCAAAACTCCTACAAACATCAAACACCACACAAAAACATAAAAATACCAAGGAATATAGCAAAGAAACATGGACGAATTGATATGAAAATGATATATAAATAGACACTTATCAACTTCCCCCACACTTAGACTTTGCTAGTCCTCGAGCAACTACGACAATATGAAATAAAACTAAACCGAAACAGAATCAACAAAAAATTAAAACACACAAATGCTTCATCTTGCAAATAGGCCTCAAAGATTGTACTTAATTATAACCCAATGAAAACTTCAAAATAATGCACTTGATCAAGAATTTCATCTCAAAGATTAGTTTCGCTTCACTTCAATTCCTCAAGTGTGTGTGTGTAGAGCCATTCTCACCTAATCACTTGTAACCCAGATGAGTTATGCATAAAAATGAATCATATTTAATATTGAAGATGTGTGTATAAATGAACTCCATAGGCCTGCTTTCAAGTCACTCTCCACTAATGTAGACATGCACAACACCAAGGATCAAGTAGGACTTTATTAAGCTTGTAACGTTTGGCTTGGGTGAAGGTATGATAAAGGATAATAATTTGGCTCAAATCACCTACAAACACATAAATCATTCAAGACTATGTAGAGCTCAAGCCTAAAACAAAACTTCATTTCAATTCACCAGGTTACTCCCCCAAACTTATTTAGAACACTCAATCTTTTTTTTTTTTGGCAGAAAACAAAAGAAAACTACACCCCCACACTTTGTTGTTTCATTCTTTTTAAGAACACTTAAGGGTATAGATCTCTTATTCTTCTTCTTTTGTTCTTTTTTTTTCTTTTTTTTCTTTTTTTTATTACACTTCCCCTCCCCCACAATTAAACAACACATTGTCCTTAATGTGTAAGTACGTGGACGATAAGTACAGATTGGTTTTTTTTTTCTGTTTTTCTTTTTTTTTTAAAACACAATAGAACTCACTTGTATTGCTCATGACACATCCCAACCTCCTCTAACTTCCCAAAACCAGAACATAGCTCAAAATTTAATTGTGAATGATCTACATGCTCATATGTAAGGGATAAACTGTTTGGAACAAATTCATTTGAGGTTAGGAAATCTTTTAGTGAGTTAACAAAGAAAAAGGCTTACAGAGGCTCAAAGGGGTAATAGGGATCAATTTCAGTCAAGGTTGGCTATTTTTTTTTAAAATAAAAACCCAAAAAAAAAACAAAAAACCCCAAAAAAAAAAAAAGCTCAAACGGTCCAAAGATGGCCTAAATCATTTCCCTAATGTTGCACAGTCTAGGATTCGCCTCGAGTGACCATCAAACAAGTTCTAGAATTCATTGAAATCTGAAGAAACACTTAATTACATAAACTTTCTCTAAGGAAACAAATAACTAAGTGATAATGGCTCAGGCTCAATGTTGCGCAAGGAATCAAAAGCAAAGAGAAAACCAATAAACATTTCAAGCACACAGATCCATGCATCATTTATCATTTTCCAAGAGTTATTCTTAATTCAAGCATTGTCTTATCACGACACACAAAATGCAAGAAAAGAGGTACGTGGCGTTGTTACACCTTGTAGTCAGATGGTATTATTCAACAATCTTAGGACAGTAGCCCGCAGACTTAGGTTTCAGCTATATACCTTTATTATGAAAGAACAAAATAAGAAACAAGACACTTCAAACAATATGAAAATAAACAAACTACAGATTTATTTAGAGAGAATGCGTTTCAAGGGTTAAGGAAACCCCATATTCTGCCATCCTCAGGTTTTTCCACAATTTTTTTTTTGAATCGAAACTGATAAAGACAAAAACACATAACAACTTCAAATTATACAAAACTAAACTTACTCATAAAATAACAAAGTCCAACAAGCCAGCAAACAAAAACAAGTCAGTTAGAATGGGTCTAAAAAGTTTAGAAGTTAGCCTCCTTATTCAGCCATTATGGATTGAAAAAATCCAGAATGCGTTTCAAGAGAGCTTGAACTTTTTAAGCCACCACTCTAAAAGCCATGATTAGAAAATATTACCTGGGGTGAAAGAAATAACCTGAAAAAAACTCAAAACAAATGACATGAAAAATCTCAAATAAACACACTAAAAAGAAAGTAAACAAAAACGAAGCAAACCAATAGATAGAGATTACAGATGGAGCGTTAAATCCAGTCTACGCCTTTTATAGCCTTCTCCAAACCAATCTATCCGAGCCGTTGTTGGATCAGGCGAATAGACGAATTCTTGGAGTTTATCAATTAACTCCCCTGCAGTTGAAGCTGTAACCAGGATTTGTCTCGCCGACGGTGAGATGAAGTTTTTTTCTACTGCTTGATCAAGAAAAGACAACAAACCATCAAAAAAATTATTGACATTTACAAACCAATGGGTTTCCGATGGATGTTTAGCTGTGCCCAAGAGGTGATTTGAAATATCTCCTCTAATGTACCATAACCACCAGGCAAAGTTATAAATGCATCGGACTTAACAACCATATGTGCAATACGCTCATGCATGCTAGAGACCTGTAACTCTTCCCCGATTGTGTTGCCTACGATATCTAGTATAGCTAATGGTTTAGGGATAATGCCGAGAACTTTGCTCCCTCCTAGGGATGCAGCTGTCGACCACCACCCATTAACCCAGACTACCCCCTCCATAAATTCAAATATACCCTCGCAGAGCTAATTTGTCCTACCAAGATCAAGAGCTGCTGTGGTAAACTCTCCATCTTTATCAAAGTGCGATCCGCAAAATACGCATATATTGCGGAATCGCCGAATTGGTGTTTTCTCCATTTATACAAGTGCTCTAATCTTGTGCAAGACACGTTAGATATTATGCTTTTCAATTGCAAGACAGGTTATGGAATGACATATGAAAATATGCAGAATGTATATATACACCCATAAAAACTCTCAAATTTTGACACATGGGGACACACTTTCGGTGGGGGTTGCTCGATGCAGATTTATCGCCCCAAGATTTGAAAAAATGAGATATGCTTTCGGCGAGGTTCTGACAAACCTACAACCTGTCTCCCACGTGAAAAGCATGGAAAATGGAGAGACACTTCGGCGGGGTGACAAAAACCTGACACTTGTCTCCCACGTTGTAATTATGCCTAGCGGTAGTCATATGGTTTGTCCAAAAAGAAAACTTGAAAGTAAAACAAAACAAAAATCAAACAAACAACAACAACACAAAAACCCATTGATATCAGATCAAAAGAAAACAAGAAAAAAATTCGACAACAACAACACACATTCAAAATATACAAGTAGTTGTGATTGTGGCTCACATCTTCCTCTGGTTTTAAGTCCAGTAAACAGCTGAAAGCTAGACTATAACACTGCAATTCATCACGAAATTGTGTCCATAGATTAAGCAATTCACGCTGAACAAGTCCGCAAGAATGTGACTCAAGAGTTAATAAAACATTATCAAGCGACTCATTACTCAAACCATTCTTAATAAATGAAAGTTTATCTTCTCTATTCCTGGACGCAAAACCTAATGAACGACAAGTCTGGTTACAATTCCATCTAGCACATTTATAACATACTTGTAACCTTTTCGCTCTTAGCCTCTTGGCGTAGTAGCTCTTTCCTAGACCAGGCATGTATTTTGCGAGATTACTGTCAGGCTCACCTGATAATCTCACCTTGGCTTCAATAGCCATCGGATATCCGGCAGGCACATTTAGGAGCCTCAAAAATATCAAAATTCAAAATTAAAAACTTTCAAAAATCAAATCAATGCCAAAGTCTAGTAATCCGTACTTTATAAATTTTAAACACAGCATTTTGAGGAAGTGAAGGGAAATATTTACGAAGGTTCGATAGAAAGATATCAGCATCCATTGAAGAGAAGAAAAGGAGCGATATTACCGATAATGCGATTGAGTTTGTTCTTCTCCCAGATATGCACGTTTCAAACCTTCGAACAATGGCTTCAACTCCCGTTTGAATGTTTCCTCAAGTTGTTGCACAACTGAACTCGAAGCACGGAATAATCAAATTAAACAAAAGAAAAGAAAAGAAAAGAAAAGAAAAGAAAATAGAGACACATAAAAGAAATAAAAACACAAGAGCAAATGAAAGTAAAAAACAAACAACAAAGCAAATGAGACAAATGACAAAGAGAGATAAAACCTGATCAATTATAATAGACCATGAGAGGAATCTCCTCGAAACACAAAAATTGATCAATACTACCTTCTTTTCTTTGTCTCTTTTTATTTTATTTCAAAAACATTGGGTTGCCTCCCAATAAGCGCTTGGTTTAACGTCCTCAGCCTGACGTTATCTGTTCTCATCCATCAAGATAAGTTGGCTCGTAGAGAGGTACCTCATCGATGTCCTGCATCACTGAATTCTCATAGTAAGGCTTAAACCTGTGCCCATTAACCTTGAATACTTTATCCGTTTTTAAGCTCTTGATTTCCACTGCACCATGGGGAAAAACATTAGTAATAACAAAAGGTCCAACCCATCGAGATCGTAATTTACCTGGAAATGACTTGAGGCGAGAATGAAATAAAAGAACTTTCTGTCCCACTTCAAAATTCTTCCTGGAGATCATTTTATCATGAAATGCCTTAGGTCTCTCCTTGTAAAGTCTGGAATTCTCATAGGCATCATTTCTAAGTTCTTCCAATTCTTGCAGTTGAAGCTTCCTTTGTTCTCCAGCAGCATCCTCTCCATGTTACAAAGCTTTACTGCCCACCATGCTTTGTGTTCGAGCTCTACCGGAAGGTGACATGGCTTACCATAGACTAACCTGTACGGAGACATACCAATAGGTGTCTTGTAAGCAGTCCGGTATGTCCAAAGTGCATCATTAAGTCGTAGGCTCCAATCTTTTCTGTTCGGATTCACTGTCTTCTCGAGAATGGACTTGACTTCTCGATTTGAAACTTCACCTTGACCACTAGTTTGTGCGATCGGCCACGGGGGGGGGGGGGGGGAAAAATCCCATGCCGCTAGACACCTTGTGAGTGATGTTGTATTTCTTGAGCAAGGCTTCAAATGATCTGTTGCAGAAGTGTGTCCCTCTATCGCTTATCATGGCTCTTGGTGTTCAAAATCTCGCAAAAATGTTAGATTTCACAAAATCTACAACAACTTTAGAATCATTAGTTCTCGTAGCTTTTGCTTCCACCACTTTAGAAACATAATCCACAGCAAGTATAATGTAAACATTACCAAAAGATGAAGGAAAAGGACCCATGAAATCAATACCCACACATCAAAAATCTCGACAATAAGTATAGGGGTTTGTGGCATTTGATTTTTGGCACTTAAATTACCTGTCCTTTGACAAA
>SNVD02000729.1:0-13815 GCA_013180625.2 Boswellia sacra | reverse complement strand
GAAAACAATAATGAGAATGACCTGCTAATCTCTCTAGCATTTGATCAATGAATGGCAAAGGAAAGTGATCCTTGCGAGTTGCAGATTGAGCTTTCGATAATCAATACAAACTCGCCACCCGGTTTGGATACGAGTGGGAACTAGCTCATTATTGTCATTCTTAAACACCGTAACACCAGATTTCTTCGGAACAACTTGGACTGGACTCACCCACTTGCTGTCTGAAATTGGATAAATCACACCAACATCTAACAATTTCAGGATTTCTTTCTTGACAACTTCCATCATTGGAGGATTCAACCTTCGCTGTGCTTCTCGAGTAGGCTTGGATCCTTCTTCTAATAAGATACGGTGCATGCATATGGCTGGGCTAATACCTTTGATGTCAGCAATTGTCCACCCAATGGCTGTTTTGTGATCTCGAAGCACTCGGATGAGTTTCTCTTCTTGTAATGGTGTAAGGGCCGTGGCTATTATGACTGGCAAAGTCTCCTTCTCACCAAGAATACATGCTTCAAATGATCTGGAAGAGGCTTAAGCTCCAAGGCAGGTGCTTTCATCACAGAAGGAAGAAATTTCTCATTAGATCAAGGCAATTCAATGTACAAAACATCATACCTGTTTGTGGTGATAGCTATAGTCTCATCCAAGCTTGCCACAGTTTCCTCCACTTCTTTAGACACTTGTATCAACTTCCTCGATTCTCTGGAATTTTCTGCCCCAATGTGCTCACTAATGGCTACTTCCAATGCATCCTTGCGAGTTAACTCAAAAATTTGTTGTGCCAAAGAATCAATGACATCAACGCAAAAGACAGAAGAATGTAACGTCAGTAGGGTATTGCATCATCATGCCTCAAAAAAATATTGTGAAGCGATTATCACCTCGCACATTCATAATTCCATGGGGAGAAGTGCCATCTTATGATGAACATCAATCTTGGATACCTCGAGCAGGTTTTTCAAGAATGCCTCCCTAAAAGAATTGGTGTTGGATTGGAAGACGTCTCATCTCAATTTCCAGAAAATAAAAGTTGCGGAAAAGAAAAACCATTATGATCACCTGCACAAGCATCATCTTCTAACAACTCCCTTGGGATATGAATTAAAATGATCAGCAAACTGAATGGTAATACCAGTTTTCGCAAAAGGTCCAAGATTTAAAGAAGCATAAATAGAATATGGCATGACATTAATAGATGTTCCTAAATCTAACATAGCTCTTTCAAACTTGGTATTACTAATGGTGCATGGAATGGTGAACGTACCTGGATCTTTGCATTTCGGAGGAATTTTTTTTTGCAATACAGCTGAAACATTTTCGCCCACACTTACTTTCTCATTTCCCTTCAACCTTCTCTTGCTGGTGCATAACTCCTTGAGAAATTTTGTACAACAAGGTACTTGCTCGATAGCATCCAGAAGTGGTATATTTACCTCGATTTTGAGACGAAAAAGTTTCCAGGATTTCCTGTTCTTGTTCCTCCTCTTTGATTTTGCAGATCTGCTAGGAAAAGGTGGAGGAGCAACATATGAAGGAATATGAGTTTTAGGATTTACCTTAGAAGATGATGTTTTATTCATGGTGGAAGTGGTGTCATCCCTTTCATCAGTTTGTGATTTCTTTGGTGGAATCTCTAATTGCTTCCCATTTCTCAAAGTTACAGCACTAGCATTCTCTCTTGGATTGATCACCGGCTGAGAAGGTAATTTTCCTGAGCTTTGACTCTCAAATTTGCTCATGTTAGTGGCCAATTGTCCCATTTGATTTTCCAAGTTTTGGATACTTGCCCTAGTTTCCTGCTGAAATTGCATTGTGTTAGTGGCAAGTGCTTTAACAATATCCTGGAGAGACATACCTGAATTTTGTGAAGCTGTTTGTGGTGCTGGTTGTGGTATTGGTGGTGGTTGTGCTTGAAATGGTTGCTGCACCCTTGGTTGATTGAAACCTGGTGGTCGATTTGGCATGGCATTTGGGGCGATTAGTTGACGATTTCCATATCTTAAATTAGGGTGATCTCTCCATCCAGCATTGTAAGTATTGGAGAAAGGGTCATACCTTTGCCTTGGTTGTCCTGGAAATCCACCCATGGCATTGGCTTGTTCTGTATCTCCTTCTTGCAAAGTTGGACACATGTCGGTTGGATGGTCCATGGCAGAACATACTCCACATGCATAAGATTGCTGCATATGTCCTACAGCCATTTTTTTTACAAGAGAGGTAAGTTCACAAAGTTGTTGTTCAATGTTTGAAGTACTTACCTCATTTACTCTTTTTGGTAGTTGTGCTCAAATTGACTGCTGAATTGTTGGGAGTTCGCTGCCATGTCACTAATCAAACGTCTTGCCACGTTCGGTGTTTTATTAACTAGTGCTCCACCACTAGCAGCATCAATGATACTCCTTTCCATGGTAGGAGACCCTCATAGAAATATTGAATTAGGAGTCCATCACTAATTTGGTGGTTTGGACAGCTAGCACATAACCTTTTAAATCTTTCCCAATATTCATGAAGTGACTCTCCATTGTGTTGTCGAATGCCACTAATATCTTTTCTAATATTTGCAACTTTCGAGGCTGGAAAGTATTTCTCCAAAAAGAGTTTACTCATCTCATTTCAAGTGGTAATGGTAGCTCTCAATTTAATTTGCTCTTCAGAAACGCCGGTTGGCTTCATACTTGAGCATACCACATGAAATTCTTTGAGGTGTTTGTTCGGATCCTCTCCTGCAAAACCATGAAATGTAGGCAAGAGATGAATCAGTCCAGATTTAAGTTCAAAATCTATCTCAAAATTGGTGCTTATGCATAGCGGTTGTTGATCAATAATTGGAGCCGCTAACTCCTTAAGAGTCTGATCGTTTTCCATCACCATTGCTTCCGATTCAGATTTGATTGAACTGCAAGAAGATGGGAGGGAAGTATGTCGTGCAAGGTCAAATTCTGGAGGTGGAGTTGAAATTGACCGATTTAGTCTTAAATTCGAGGATTGGAGAAACTCCTTAATTCTCTTAAGTCGTTGATCCGCTTCTCCCTCAGAGATAAAAGCCTAAACATAAACAATCAGGAAATAACAATCAAGAATCAGTAGTAAAAACATAATAACAAATTGATTAGAAAATCAAACCCCGGCAACGGCGCCAAAAACTTGATGCGTTCGAAACTAGCAAGTATACTAGTCGCACAAGTAATAAAGTGATAAGTAGATATCGTTCCCACGAGGATTGATTCTAATTGAATTTGTTATTTCCAGCAACAATAAACTAAACAGGGGGGATTTTTGTTGAATGATTTACTAAATGAAATAAGAATGCAAGTAAAGAATAACAAAACAGAAAGTAAATTTGAATGAAAAATCAATGGGAGAAAGCTGGTTAAGGGATCCTTCTCTACCACAAGATATGGATTTGCGAATTAATTGTAGAATTGTCATCTAATTACAACATTGAAGTTATCAACCGTAGATAATAACAAGCTCTATTACCCAATCTTTCCTTACTTTGTTGTTAAATAAAACAAGCTCTTTATTTAATCTCTATCCATTAAACAACCTAGAACAAGCTCTCTGAGTTTAATTCAATGGATGCATTATGATAAGAAAGATAGGTTGATCTAAGCAATAAACACACAAGCTCGGATTATTTAACTTAGGTTGTATTCTCCAATTGTAATCTCTGATCACAATTTTGCTACTAATGATTAGAAATTCAAGACAATTACGGATCAAGATTTCTAGTCTAGCAATAAATCACAACCAGATTATATTCAGTTGGCCACTCAAATACAATCAGCAAGCAATCATAAGCATTAAATATGGGAGAATACAAGCAACTTCAATTAGAGAATTGGATAACAATTCCTTACACAATCAACTTACAAAAACCATATCAGGGGCTTTGAAATCACCCTCAACCAATTCAGATTTAGTTACACATGTTTAAGAACGTGGTAAATACAATACAACATGGAGACATTCCAGAAAATGAAAGGGAAGGGAAAAACTTAGCAAATTTGATGTAATTCTCTTTGGATTGTAGTTCTTCCTCTTTCCAAGCTTCCTTTCTCCTTCAAGAACTCCAGGAGATGAAAGAATTCCAGAGCTGCAGTCTCCACCACGTTCTCCCCTCTTCAAGTTATCAAAATAAAACCCTAAAATGTGTTTAAATACTCTGCTACAGTAACTGCTACAGTGTCCCGTATTATACATGCTACAGTGATTTGTGGAATTACAATTCTATACTTCTCACACTGTTTTGATTACAACTTTTGGTACACTGAATGGATTTATAAACCGTAAATTTCTCCAGAAAATAGACTTCGAGAGCTTTCCAACGGTATATAATATGTCTCGGGTTCATTGTATATCAATACAATTAAATCCGAGAAGATGGTTGACTAGCAGAGGTGAAAATGAAGGGTTTTACTCCATTTTTGTGCAAGTTGCTCCAAAACTCCTACAAACATCAAAACCACACAAAAACATAAAAATACCAAGGAATATAGCAAAGAAACATGGACGAATTGATATGAAAATGATATATAAATAGACACTTCTCACATACCCACATGTAATTCCCTACAAAATAGCAATAACATTCCGTTGTCACGTATACAACGGTCGACAGATATCGTTAGGCGTTATGGCCATCGACGATGTCGAAGGATATCGTCACAAATTTTACCATTACGTGGTCAACGAAAACGTTTTCAATACAAGAGACTCACCACTAATATTTCCATTGGACGATGACTGCATTAACATCGTATTTTCAGGTAAGGGCCGCATGTGATGGACCGCGGAATTGTTAAGTCTCGCAAATTTTTTAAAACGAAGGATTGGTTGTGGGGTAATAGGATTACAAATCCTATTATGCTATTCTAAATAGTTATGAACTTAAAAATGAAATGCGCAAACATCGATAACTACAAAGAGATAACGGACCTTGCATGCCAAGGAAAATACAAAAGCACTGAGTTCGTAAGCGCAAATACAGTTATGCGAAGATATAATGCGGTGTTGGGCCGTTGGGCCAAGCCAAAGGTGCCAACACGATTCATGAGATAACGTGATAAGTACATCCACGTGGATCAATTGGCCTAGGCAGATGCTGTTATAAATTAATTAGGCCATACAATTATATACTATGAACCCTTTTCATTTAATGTTATATCTCCGCCTTCTTTAATCACTTCATATCGTAGTTTTAACATGGCTTTGACTGACTTCATATCGTAGTTTTAACATGGCTGTTCAATAAGAGTAAATTTTGCTAGTATTTACATTATGGCACTACTGTCATTAACACCAACAGGACCACCTAGGTTGCCTAACAAATAAAGACAGCCCCCTAACTACCACTGACATACAGACACGTCGGGAAATTAAATTAATAAGTCAGCGGTTTAAAGCAGTTGAACAAAGATTTAGATGGATTAACTCAATCTCCCACGTTATTGCTATCATCGCTACTGATGATGTCGCCCTCATCAGCGCATCGTAAACAATCAAAATGAAGAATACATCAGTATGCACATCATCGTTCGATTACGAGTTGCTGCCTAAGCCGTTGGCGGTCGAGTTCATGACTCTGTTGTCGGAGTTCACGTTCAGCAACAGTGCGTGTGATGTAATTGAAGACAATGCTCTGTTCATCCCTCACTTGATAGAAGGCGAACATGTCCGTGACATCGTCATCAGATTCTAGAAACATGGTGTGACCATCCCACGAAAAATCGATCGAAAGAAGTAGTTGCTGTTAGCCCGAAGGCTACATGATAATTTTGATGATAACAATACACATTGATTAATTGAGATTTACTAACATGTTTATTTATGTGCAAGAGTAAGATCATTGAAATAATTTTAAAATCAAGAAGAGGCTTATTAAAATGAAGTGTTGAAGCTAAGGAAAAGACTACATGTTAAAGGCACCAACGTTTACGAACAAGGATTGACTCAAGGAATGTGACACATGAGCAATGTTCAATCAATTGATCATATATATCTCTATAGATGTCCAAATGATGTGATTCTTGAGACTTTGGAAAGCTTACTCAATTTATAACATTTCATATGTTTTAAATAAATTCAAATTTTAAGTGCAACGTTGTCCAAATCATCATGCAAGTTGAAAGACAAATGGAAGCAGCTGACATGAGCACTGAATACTCCTTTGGACATATCTTGAGCTAGGAAAATCAAAATGACTTGATTCACTTGATTCTTACGGCATTGGAAATATGACTTAATGAAGAACATTTCATATGTTTTGAAAAAATTCAAATTTCAAACAGAAGGCCGGCATAATTGACATGCAATTTGGTGGACTGACACAGAGAAAAAAATCAACTCACATGAGCACCGAATGGTGTTTTGGCCATATCTTAAGATAGAGATATCCAAATTCTTTGATTCTTAATGTTTTGGAAAGATTATTCAAATATGCAGATCTTTTATGTTTTGAAGAAATTCAAATTTCAAACAGAATGCTGACAAAGATGACAAAGATGGGAACATTAACCAAGCTTGACAAAGATGAGAAATGAAAATATGTTGAGGTAACAAAGTATCGAGGTATGATTGGCTCTCTTTTGTATTTAACTGCTAGTAGACCTGATATTATGTTTAGTGTGTGTATGTGTGCTAGATTTCAATCTTGTCCAAAGGAATCTCACCTTAAAGCTGTCAAAAGGATATTTAGATATCTTCTTGGAACCATAAATCTAGGTCTTTGGTATCTTAAGTGTGATAATTTTGATCTAATTAGTTATTCGGATGCGAACTTTGCTGGAAGTCTTCTTGATAGAAAGAGCACTAGTGGCTCTTGCCATTTTCTAGGACATGCATTAGTCTCATGGTTTAGTAGAAAACAAAATTCTGTTGCCTTATCAACCGCGGAAGCCGAGTATATTGCAGTAGGAAGTTGTTGTGCACAATCTCTTTGGATGAAACAAATTTTAAAAGATTATGGTGTGGTATTTGATCATATTCCCATCAAATGTGACAATACAAGTGCCATCAACATTTCAAAAAATCCCATACAACACTCTAGGACTAAGCATATAGAGATTAGACATCATTTTATTAGAGATCATGTGCAAAAAGGTAATATTTCTTTAGAATTTGTTCCCGCCGATAAACAATTAGCTGATATATATACTAAACCCCTTAGTCAAGATAGATTTTTCATAATTAGAAGAGAATTAGTCATGTTGGATATGTCTTAATTTTGCTTTAATATGATAATCTTTGAATGGTAGCATATGTTAAGGGGGAGAATATATTTAGGGGGAGTAGTTAATTTAATTACATCTTTTTGATGATAACAAAAGGGAGAGAAATAGTTGAGTTGGATTGCTTATATTCATAACAAGTGCCATTCTTTTTGCTTATTATTGATTTTATTTTCATTATTGATTTTAGATTATATTTTAAAGCAATCAATAGTTTGTCATCATCAAAAAGGGGGAGATTGTTAGCCCTAAGGCTACATGATAATTTTGATGATAACAATACACATTGATTAATTGAGATTTACTAACATGTTATTTATGTGCAAGAGTAAGATCATTGAAATAATTTTAAAATCAAGAAGAGGCTTATTAAAATGAAGTGTTGAAGCTAAGGAGAAGACTACATGTTAAAGGCACCAAAGTTTACGAACAAGGATTGACTCAAGGAATGTGACACATGAGCAATGTTCAATCAATTGGTCATATATATCTCTACAAATATCCAAATGACGTGATTCTTGAGCCTTTGGAAAGATTACTCAATTTATAACATTTCATATGTTTTAATGAAATTCAAATTTCAAGTGCAAGGTTGTCCAAATCATCATGCAATTTGAAAGACAAATGGAAGCAGCTGACATGAGTACTGAATACTCCTTTGGACATATCTTGAGCTAGAAAAATCAAAATGACTTGATTCTTACGTCATTGGAAATATGACTTAATGAAGAACATTTCATATGTTTTGAAAAAATTCAAATTTCAATTAGAAGGCTGGCATAATTGACATCCAATTTGGTGGACTGACACAGAGAAGAAAAATCAACTCACATGAGCACCGAATGGTGTTTTGGCCATATCTTAAGATAGAGATATCCAAAATCTTTGATTCTTAATGTTTTGGAAAGCTTATTCAAATATAAAGATCTTTTATGTTTTGAAGAAATTCAAATTTCAAATGGAATGCTGACAGAATTATCACTCAATTCGGTAGACTGACACAAGAAAGAAAAATCAAGTCACATGAGCACCGAATGGTGTTTTGGCCATATCTTGAGCTACAGATATCCAAATGACTTGATTCTTGATCCGTTGGAAATCTTATTCAAATGTGCAGATCTTTTATGTTTTTCAGATTTTCAAATTTCAAACAGAACATTGACGAAAATGGCAGACAAGATTACGGTTTTGATGGTAGGCAGAAAATTTGGAGATGGCGTCTTCACTTGATTAAGTTCATCCTATTTGCCTATAAAAGGAGCCCTTCTTCCATGCATTCAGCAAGTGCAAGAGAAGCATTTTATCAAGTAAAAAAAACAAGAGAAATATCAAGTCTTGAGAGCTTTTATATTCTTTATCTACTCTTTGAAGAGAGTTGTACTTTTGTTGTAAAAATTTACTTTGTTCTTGTATTGTGGTGAGAGTGAGATATTCTTGTAAAGGATAATAGTTATCCTTGAGAGAACTCTTGTTGTGTGTTATCAAGAGTTGAGGAAAGTTGCCTTGGTGAGGTTGTTCATCAAGAAGAACTCTTGGTGTGGTGTTATCAAGAGTTGAAGGAAGTTGCCTTGGTGAGGTTGTTCATCAAGAAGAACTCTTGGTGTGGTGTTATCAAGGGTTGAAGGAAGTTGCCTTGGTGAGGTTGTTCATCAAGAAGAACTCTTGGTGTGGTGTTATCAAGAGTTGGAAGAAAAAGTCTTGGTGAGGTTGCTCATCAAGTAAGTTGTAAAGTTTTCTACAACTTAGTGGAAAGCTTAGCTCGTGGAGCTAGGAGCCCGTGGACGTAGGCAAGGTTTGCCGAACCACGTAAATTGAGTTTGCACTCTCTCTATCCCTATCTCTTTACATTAACTTGCACTTGTGATTGTTCTTCATTTCTATTCTCTTGATTGCATTCTATTTTCATCTTCTTCACCTTTATTCTTAAAGAAAGAGTTAAATAATTTTGATTTTCAAGAAAAGTTTTCTAAATCCGTTTTGATAAATAAAAACCCAATTCACCCCCCCTCTTGGGTTGCCATACCTGGGTCAACAGTTGCCTGTAGTCGGTAACGCTGAGCCTAGGAATCCTCGCTGATACAGTCATGACCAATGAATATAAACAGACCCGGTCAGAGTTCATAGAAACGAGCGAGCACGGAAATTCGCCCCTACGAACATGAAGATAAAGGTAGAACGTCGACATCTTGCGTCCAACCTAAAAAATACAAAGGGCAAAGTCAGTGTAGAGGCCTTGGTAAACGTACAAGAAGTTGACGTCAATTGCATCATGGCCACAAATCCTAGACTGCCACCCTGTGTAACTTGGCCATATATTACGAGGTTATGGCAGAAGAGAATGAATAGACGATCCATATACCCATAAATAATTGACTAGGCTAGATAAGTCAGGCAAAAGTCATATAAGGGTGTGAAATGATAACGCAACCATTCAGGTTTTGTTGTTTATTAGCATATGATGAGGACCGCACAACCTATCTCATTGGCTGCACCACTGGCATGGTAGAGAATGTCGAGACAAAACAGATTTAAGGGACATGAAAGCTGCGCCTACAAAGACAGTTTTTTGCAACAACCATAAACGGAGAACCAAATGCCCACTCGTGTAGGTATTGATGCGAATTTAATCCACACCGTCAAACTTAAAGCCGCAATGATATGCTGTTATAAAAAACTTATAGGAGGGAAGGCGGAAGTTGGTGTGTAGCGATTATTTACGGTCCATGAAGTCAGTTTCGTTGATGACGGCACTGAAACATGAGCGTACCTACATAATGGCGAGGCATTATATTCCAAGGGTCTAGCAATGATGAAGGAGTCATTTGTGAAATCATGGGGACAATGAACGGCCGATACGTGGGCAGTGGGAAAGGCGTAGAAGATATTTATGGTATTGATGGAGGGCTATTAAAGCACCTAATGACGGGTGCACGTAACGCAACGACGAACCATTCCCCCTAGCCATAGGTACATGTCAGTATGTACATATGTGTTATATATGCATATACTGTTAGCCCTAAGGCTACATGATAATTTTGATGATAACAATACACATTGATTAATTGAGATTTACTAACATGTTTATTATGTGCAAGAGTAAGATCATTGAAATAATTTTAAAATCAAGAAGAGGCTTATTAAAATGAAGTGTTGAAGCTAAGGACAAGACTACATGTTAAAGGCACCAAAGTTTAAGAACAAGGATTGACTCAAGGAATGTGACACTTGAGTAATGTTCAATCAATTGGTCATATATATCTCTACAAATATCCAAATGACGTGATTATTAAGCCTTTGGAAAGCTTACTCAATTTATAACATTTCATATGTTTTAATGAAATTCAAATTTCAAGTGCAAGGTTGTCCAAATCATCATGCAAGTTGAAAGACAAATGGAAGCAGTTGATATGAGCACTGAATACTCCTTTAGATATATCTTGAGCAACAAAAATCAAAATGACTTGATTCTTATGGCATTGGAAAGATAACTTAATGAAGAACATTTCATATGTTTTGAAAAAATTCAAATGTCAAACAGAAGGCCGGCATAATTGACATGCAATTCGGTGGACTGACACAGAGAAGAAAAATCAACTCACATGAGCACCGAATGGTGTTTTGGACATATCTTAAGATAGAGATATCCAAATGCGTTGATTCTTAATGTTTTAGAAAGCTTATTCAAATATACAGATCTTTTATGTTTTGAAGAAATTCAAATTTCAAACAGAAGGCTGACATAATTATCATTCAATTTGGTGGACTGACACAAGAAAGAAAAATCAAGTCACATGAGCACTGAATGATGTTTTAGCCATATCTTGAGCTACAGATATCCAAATGACTTGATTCTTCATGAGTTGGAAAGCTTATTCAAATGTGAAAATTTTTTATGTTTTGCAGATTTTCTAATTTCAAATGGAACATTGACAAAAATGGAAGACAAGATTACGGTTTTTATGGTGGGCAGAAAATTTGGAGTTGGTGTCTTCACTTGATTAAGTTCATCTCATTTGCCTATAAAAGGAGCCATTCTGCCATGCATTCAAGCAGTGCAAGAGAAGCATTTTATCAAGCAAAAAGCAAGAGAAATATCAAGTCTAGAAAGCTTTTATATTATTTATCTACTCTTTGAAGAGAGTTATACTTTTGTTGTAAAAATTATCTTTGTTCTTGTATTGTGGTGAGAGTGAGATATTATTGTAAGGGATAATAATTATCCTTGAGAGAACTCTTATTGTGTGTTATCAAGAGTTGAAGGAAGTTGCCTTGGTGAGGTTGTTCATCAAGAAGAACTCTTGGTGTGGTGTTATCAAGGGTTGAAGGAAGTTGCCTTGGTGAGGTTGTTCATCAAGAAGAACCTTGGTGTGGTGTTATCAAGGGTTGAAGGAAGTTGCCTTGGTGAGGTTGTTCATCAAGAAGAACTCTTGGTGTGGTGTTATCCAGAGTTGAGGAAAGTTAACTTGGTGAGGTTGTTCACCAAGAAGAACTCTTGGTGTGGTGTTATCAAGGGTTGAAGGAAGTTGCCTTGGTGAGGTTGTTCATCAAGAAGAACTCTTGGTGTGGTGTTATCAAGGGTTGAAGGAAGTTACCTTGGTGAGGTTGTTCATCAAGAAGAACTCTTTGTGTGGTGTTATCAAGAGTTGGAAGAAAAAGTCTTGGTGAGGTTGTTCATCAAGCAAGTTGTAAAGATTTCTACAACTTAGTGGAAAGCTTAGCTCGGGGAGCTAGGAGCCCGTGGACGTAGGCAAGGTTTGCCGAACCACGTAAATTGAGTTTGCACTCTCTCTATCCCTATCCTCTTTATATAAACTTGCATTTGTGATTGTTCTTTATTGCTATTCTCTTGATTGCGTTCTATTTTCATCTTCTTCACCTTTATTCTTAAAGAAAGAGTTAAATAATTTTGATCTTTCAAGAAAAGTTTTCTAAATTCGTTTTGATAAATAAAAACCCAATTCACCCCCCCTCTTGGGTTGCCATACCTGGGTCAACAGTTGCCTGTAGTCGGTAACGCTGAGCCTAGGAATCCTCGCTGATACAGTCATGACCAATGAATATAAACAGACCCGGTCAGAGTTCATAGAAACGAGCGAGCACGGAAATTCGCCCCTACGAACATGAAGATAAAGGTAGAACGTCGACATCTTGCGTCCAACCTAAAAAATACAAAGGGCAAAGTCAGTGTAGAGGCCTTGGTAAACGTACAAGAAGTTGACGTCAATTGCATCATGGCCACAAATCCTAGACTGCCACCCTGTGTAACTTGGCCATATATTACGAGGTTATGGCAGAAGAGAATGAATAGACGATCCATATACCCATAAATAATTGACTAGGCTAGATAAGTCAGGCAATAGTCATATAAGGGTGTGAAATGATAACGCAACCATTCAGGTTTTGTTGTTTATTAGCATATGATGAGGACCGCACAACCTATCTCATTGGCTGCACCACTGGCATGGTAGAGAATGTCGAGACAAAACAGATTTAAGGGACATGAAAGCTGCGCCTACAAAGACAGTTTTTTGCAACAACCATAAACGGAGAACCAAATGCCCACTCGTGTAGGTATTGATGCGAATTTAATCCACACCGTCAAACTTAAAGCCGCAATGATATGCTGTTATAAAAAACTTATAGGAGGGAAGGCGGAAGTTGGTGTGTAGCGATTATTTACGGTCCATGAAGTCAGTTTCGTTGATGACGGCACTGAAACATGAGCGTACCTACATAATGGCGAGGCATTATATTCCAAGGGTCTAGCAATGATGAAGGAGTCATTTGTGAAATCATGGGGACAATGAACGGCCGATACGTGGGCAGTGGGAAAGGCGTAGAAGATATTTATGGTATTGATGGAGGGCTATTAAAGCACCTAATGACGGGTGCACGTAACGCAACGACGAACCATTCCCCCTAGCCATAGGTACATGTCAGTATGTACATATGTGTTATATATGCATATACTGTTAGCCCTAAGGCTACATGATAATTTTGATGATAACAATACACATTGATTAATTGAGATTTACTAACATGTTTATTTATGTGCAAGAGTAAGATCATTCAAATAATTTTAAAATCAAGAAGAGGCTTTTTAAAATGAAGTGTTGAAGCTAAGGAGAAGACTACATGTTAAAGGCACCAAAGTTTAAGAACAAGGATTGACTCAAGGAATGTGACACATGACTAATGTTCAATCAATTGGTCATATATATCTCTACAAATATCCAAATGATGTGATTATTAAGCCTTTGGAAATCTTACTCAATTTATAACATTTCATATGTTTTAATGAAATTCAAATTTCAAGTGCAAGGTTGTCCAAATCATCATGCAAGTTGAAAGACAAATGGAAGCAGCTGATATGAGCACTGAATACTCCTTTAGATATATCTTGAGCTACAAAAATCAAAATGACTTGATTCTTATGGCATTGGAAAGATAACTTAATGAAGAACATTTCATATGTTTTGAAAAAATTTAAATTTCAAACAGAAGGCCGACATAATTGACATGCAATTCGGTGGACTGACACAAAGAAGAAAAATCAACTCACATGAGCACCGAATGGTGTTTT
>SNVD02000728.1:0-13729 GCA_013180625.2 Boswellia sacra | reverse complement strand
ACCTTTGTCTATTCAATCACACACAAACTTTCAAGTTCAACTCTGATTTTTGATCCATAAATTTCTATGACAATTAGACATCTGTAGCTTCACAATGGTATATGATCCATTAGCAGATTCCTTCTAAATTAATTTATGTGATTTTTTTAAGTTATATGTCATTTTTCCAGGCCTTTCATCAATCCCTTCTCACCTTTCTTTTTTGGCTTCCAAAGGCATTTTTATCATTTTTGTTACTCGACATTCATCATCATTTTATCATCGAGCCTTAAAAATTCAGTGTCTATAGTCCATCCTCGCTGAAGCTAGCTGCCGAGCCTAAGAAGAATAAGCAAAGTTAGCATCAGCGCATAAACATGGAATCAATCATACATGACATTTGCATAAATATAGTAAATAAGTATGTAGGACAGGTAAAGAATAGAAAAACAAGAAAAAGGACAGACGCAAACATGTAGAAGTGAAGAAGACTAACCTTGAAATGGACATGAAAGCTAAGGCCTACCAACAATGACACATCATCAGCTCTTGAGAAGATGATTCAATCTTCAAGTTTGATGGGGGTAAAGCAGTGGTGGTAAGAATGTTTTCCATAATCCCAGGTAGGCAAAAGCAAGAGAAGTCTGAATAGTTGTTAAAAATTGAAAGAAAAGATGATAAAGTGATAACCGACATATCAAAAGAAGCATGCAATCAAAGAATAGCCTTCAAAAGGTGAAATTCAGTCAAATACTGGGAGCATATGCAAAAGAAGAAGGATTAGCTTCTCCAGGAATAGCAACCACGATAGAAAGAAAAGGACTAGTTCCTAAAGAGGAAGTGTAACAAAAACTCAATCTAGTCGGATAGTGGGGGCAACCCTAAAAGAAGAGGGATCAACTCCTTTAGGAGAAATAAAGGCATCAAAACAAGAAGAAGAATGACTAGCTCCTCTGAAAACAATGGCAATATGATTGAGGGCATGGGAAAAAGGCAAACATAATCCAATTAAGAACTGGTTTCATTGGAATTATAGTCTTGAGAAGGCAAAGCATGGCTAGAATATAGAATCATAGCGAGACTCTGAACGGAGTGTGGGTAAGAATTGACCTTTCAAGATGTAGTCTAGAATGAGCAAAAAATCAAGGATCAGAAAGGAATACAGTCAAGTGGTGACCAAGTTTTGCTAAGAAATATAACATTTCCCAGTGGAGAGCTTAGAAACATGCAAAAGAACCATGGTCTAGAAAAGACTCAAGATGTTCGAGAACTAAACTAGATTCAATGCCCATTGGAGTATAGAGGACAAGGATCCCTAGTGAAACAAAAAGTTCTAAATTAACCGCAGTGAAATACATTATAGAATGGACAAGAACCCCTAGTAGAGCATCAAATCCAATCTAATCCCCAAGGGAGCATAAAAGTCAAATCAAAGTCTATACCTCGAGGAAGATAAAACCAACATCTTTTGAGATATAGTGAAGAGTGGATAGAACCCCCCAGTGAAGAAGGTGTTGGATCCCAGACTTAGATCTGATCGGATCAATGCAGGGGAAGTAGCTTTAGGATAAGGATCTAGCAAATGCAGGCTTCAAAAAATTTTTCATGCTTTCTCACCACTTTGGATCCCAAGTGTAGCTAAATATAAATCTGAACAACATTTGTGGAAGTGTATCTTAACTAGATTAAACATGGGAATACACAGGAAACAATGTTAGGAGAGGTTTAGGCAGCTTAAACGTGATCCCAAGGTTGCCCTAGAGGCTTCTAAGCTTTGGCTCAGGGTAGGAGGCCCCGGATCGATGCAAATTCCAAGGCAAGGGTACTATTCACATTTTTTGCCCTATACATCTCTCAGGGTTTTGATAAAACCCTAGTATGTTATATACCTCCCTTGTTTCCTTGTTAAACGGTAATTACTTGGACTTACTATTTTATTAGGATTCTTTTAATCCTTACATAAATCTAATTAGACTCATAATTTAATTAGTTTTCTACAAACTTAGTATAAATCTAATTAAACTTTTATGTATTTGAGTCCAACTCAAATAACTAAGAGGCCTCTTTAATTCCAAATTAAACTCTTAATTAATTAAATCATATTTAATTAATTAATAGGCCTACTAAGCCCAATTAGTAGTTAGCACAATTGCTTATTTAATTAATCTTATTAATTAAATATCAAGCCCATTAGCTTATTTATTTCATTAACTCTTTTAATTAAATAACAAGCCCATTTACAATTTAACATATTTAATTTAATATATGAAATTTTATTCTTAATAACATCTCAATTAAATTAACTAATTATTTCTCATAATTTAGTCTCATGTTCAAATGATTTAATCAGTCACTCAAAAGACCTTGATGGATATATTTAATTGCAAGCTCCAATAAGTTTGGTCTAGTACCCTGTTATCTCATAACTGTAGTAGGTCCCACTTGTTAATTTTGGTCCACACCACTATAGGTCAAAAGCTGCACTCTTGAATTAAATATTTTTTATAGAAAGCTTAATAATTTAATCAGATTAAATTATTTCATTTAAGCCATATCCATTGAGCAACAGGTTTATATAGAAACCCTTCATAGAATACAAATAATTACAGCAAGGTATAAATTACCATTTTACACCTCCAATTACATGTTGATCTCATAATACCAGTTTTAAACCATTTAAGGGATTTAAATTTATTCAAATAAATCTTAGTTTAATGAACAACTTTTCATCAAATATTTGGACAAGATTCTATCACTTAAAACCTTGGAAAATCATCAAACACTATACAAATTTTAGCCTTTTGTGTCACTACCCTTTGTGAATTATATGTCGATTTTTAAAAGAAATGTCACGTATGCAAAGTCAAACCCGCTCTTTTATTTATATGTCACTTTCCCATTTTGCCTCAAATTACACGAAATGCCACTGATATAAATTCTCCCACTTTACCAATTTTGGTTGACCTAGCCGCCTCTCATCTTATCACTCCCTCTCGTCTCTTCAACTCACACCTGTTTTATCTTATCAGAAATCCTCGACATCTTTCATCTTTGAAATCTCTAAAAATCTTTAAATTCTTTCTCTCCCGTTCGTCTTGTCTCATCTCTAAAATTTCGATTGCATCTTATCGCTGTTTCACCTGTTGTTGCCGTGACTTTAAACAAGTTTTCGGGCAGTAGGTGGGTGTCTATGGGGCAAAATTTATCTTCTAGTATGGTGCAACATTTAGTAGGTGGGTTATGCAATTTTTTTGCGTAGAGGTTTATGTGATTGTTATTGCATGAAATACTCTTTCTTTTTTTGAATTTTCAATCTTTTTTTTTTGGTTTCAATTTTGTGATATATATATATATATATATGTTTGTTTTTTGGTGGTATGTAGTTGAGAAAATTCTTTATAATTTTGGCATCCAGATTCCTCAGTTACTTTCCCTCCTAAACCTGTCTTTCAATTCCCTAAAATGTTCTTCAATGGCATCTAGATTCCTCAGGCAAAGTCCATTCGTGTGCCTTTCCTTCAAAATCGTCCCTCTTCTTCGGTGACTATGATGGCAAGAGAGAAGAAGAATTGAAGGAAATCAGAGCCAAAACCACCGAAGAAATCAACGAAGAAGTCATCGATTTAAAGGGTGAGCTCTTCATGCTCTGCCTCCAGAAATCCGCTCGCAATGAGTTCAAGTCCAACGAGTTTCGCCGAATGCACAAAAGGGTTCTCACTCGCACTTTCCATTATCTATTACTTTTACAATCATAAAATTGTTCTTTTTCTTTCTGGGTTTTTTTTCATTGTTTGTTTGATTGTTTGGTTCACTGTCACTATCACCTTTTTTTTCTAAAGATTAACCCCAGATTGGATTAGAGATATCAACTCCAAAAAGTTTAATGAAACCCTTGCCATTGTAGCAGATTCTTGAGTTATGGCCAATGTGCCATTGGATTGGACTTGACTGGCCCTTCCTTATTTTATTAATAAATAACTTCCAACCAACCAATGGTTTGTTGGAAAGAAAAGGGAGAATTTAAAAGATTATTTGTTGATTTTTTTTCATTTTTAGTCGCTGTTTTGGACTCATTGATTCTAATTGTTTGAGACAAACGTTCAAATGTTTTCATATTATAGGCTCTGTTCTCTCTCTTTTGGTGTAATTCATTAGCGAAACAAACTAAAAGAGGATATTTCTTGACATCATTTCTTTGATCTGTTAATTTCCAGTTATTGCCATTGTTGCTTTGTGTGTATTGTGTTTATTGATGTTGTTGCTGTGATATGTATTTATTGTGCTTAATTTACTGTATGAGTCAGTGTAAGTGCGTGTTACGGCTTTGCTGAGAAGTAGAGGAAGGTACAAGTAAGAGTTGGTTCTTTTGAGTCACAACTGTCTTGAAGTTTACTGTGGAAGTACTAATTTTGCTGTGTTTTGTGTGATGTTGTTGATGCTGTAGAGTGTTATTTTTGTGTTGAGACATCAAGAAGTGAAGGAGCATATTGGTTATAGTTGGGGTTATCACGTTGCTCTTCTATACCTGAAAACATCAATTGAAAAGGGCATCTTATGTATCTTTGTCTTTACCTTATAGGGTGTACAAGCTGACAGAATGGAAGTTGATCTCTCTTCTGAGGAGACTAAAAGTTCTCCAAGTTGGAAGCAGGAGTTATAGAGTGAAGAATCTTATGCATTACTGCAGCAACAGAAGTATCCGCACAATGTAACGGAACATGCTCTTCGGAAAAATCAACCCATGATTATATTAAATCTAATGCATGAAAATAACCCCCTTTCATTGGCTGAGGATCTGAGTGGTACTTCTAAAATGGAACAAACATGCTTGCAAGCTCTGACCATGCATGCATTCCCTGCTGGCCTTCTTATAGACATAACTGTTGATAGCTTGGAGGATGAGGAGCAAGAGGCTGGCTTGTAAAATAGTAAGGGCAGTACAACTCCGGTTTCAACTGTGAAAAGTATACCAGAATCATATTTGCTGACAATTGTAAGTGGCTTTTTTTGGTTTTTTTTTTCTCTCTCTCTCTCTCTCTATATATATATATATAATATTGGAAAAATCACAGGCAGTTTTGTGGATAACTTCTCATCTAAAAATTTTTTAAGTCATTAATACACTATTTTATACTTGAAAGAGCAAAGCAATTTTCTGAGACATCATGTTTTTACCCTGATATTTAATGTGGTAGTGATGCTTGGAAGCTAATGTAAAGCTGTGGATTTTTCAGGTCTCTGCTATTCAATCATGCTCAACTATTATCAATAAGGTTGTAGAGTTTTTACAACAAAAGTTCCTCACTCCAAAGTCTCAATTAAGAAATAAAGTACATGAGATATCAGATTTTACGGATAATTGTTGGCATGTTAGTTCTGTACCTCCCAGCTTTGATCGATCATACATTCTTGTGCTTTATTTTTACATTTGACATGCACATTTGAGGCATCAAACTTAGACAATTGGGCCATTGCTTTGGTTTGAAAGTTTAAAGCCTAAAGCCTGAGTTGCCCACATAATTTTTCCTTAACAATTTTGATTAAGTGTTGCTTATTAAAGCCACCTTGTTTCTGGAATATTCTTATGTTTGTAGCATTTAGACTCACAAAATTTCTCTTATCAGGACTTGGCTTTGCTTTGTCACTTGCACTTACATGAATGAAGAAATAGATCATGCAGCAATCCCAACGAATGCTATTGTACAAGTTGAGGAGGCAGACATTGTCTTATTGGCGGTCCATTTGATTGTTACATTCACTCAATTTATTCTGACGTATTTCGGAGTGAAGAGCACTATTGTATCGTCCGTATCTCTTTCCAGTTGTGCTATAATTCTCCTTGAGCGTACCCTCCAAAAGAATAGGGACAATACTTCATCAACAATAGGTTATTTTTTTAGTATTAGGCAATGGTTGAAATCTGTGCTTGATGTTAACTCGGTAAGTCTCTTTATGTCACAATAGACTCTCATTTAATCTTAATATTTGCTTATAATTTTTTCAAACAACTGTTGCTTATAATTGTTAGATTTTTATTGATGGCCAGTCCAATGTATCTGGCGTGCTCTCAGTTGTTAGGCAAGAGCATTCTGAACAAGCCATTGGAGTTTACAATGATCCCCAAGAGATAGTTACACCCAAGAGCATTGGTATATCATTCGCATCTGAAGTTCCTGCAGCTATAGAGAGCCAAAATGTTTTGGTGAGTTGATAAGTGTCTATTTATATATCATTTTCATATCAATTCGTCCATGTTTCTTTACTATATTCCTTGGTATTTTTATGTTTTTGTGTGGTTTTGATATTTGTAGGAGTTTTGGAGCAACTTGCACAAAAATAGAGTAAAATCCTTCATTTTCACCTCTGTTAGTCAACCATATTCTCGGATTTAATTGTATTGATATACAATGAACCCGATGACATATTATATACCGTTGGAAAGCTCTCGAGTCTATTTACTGGAGAAATTTACGGTTTATAAATCCATTCAGTGTACCAAAAGTTGTAATCAAAACAGTGTGAGAAGTATAGAAATGTAATTTCACAAATCACTGTAGCATGTATAATACGGGACACTGTAGCAGGTTATTGTAGCAAAGTATTTAAACACATTTTAGGGTTTTATTTTCATAACTTGAAGAGGGGAGAACGTGGTGGAGGCTGCAGCTCTGAAATTCTTTCATCTCTTGGAGTTCTTGAAGGAGAAAGGAAGCTTGGAAAAGGAAGAACTACAATCCAAAGAGAATTACATCAAATTTGCTAAGTTTTTCCCTTCCCTTTCATTTTCTGGAATGTCTCCATGTTGTATTGTATTTACCACGTTCTTAACATGTGTAACTGAATCTGAATTGGTTGAGGGTGATTTCAAAGCCCCTGATATGGTTTTTGTAATTTGATTGTGCAAGAAGTTGTTATCCAATTCTCTAATTGAAGTTGCTTGTATTTTCCCATGTCTAATGCTTATGATTGCTTGCTGGATTGTATTTGGGTGGCCAACTGAATATAATCTGGATATTGTCTATTGCTAGACTAGAACTCTTGATCCGTAATTGTCTTGAATTTCTAATCATTAGTAGCAAAATTGTGATCAGAGATTGCAATTGGAGAATATAACCTAAGTTAAATAATCCGAGCTTGTGTGTTTATTGCTTAGATCAACCTGTCTTTCTTTTCGTACTGCATCCATTGAATTAAATTTAGAGAGCTTGTTCTAGGTTGTTTAATGGATAGAGATTAAATAAAGAGCCTGTTTTATTTAACAACAAAGTAAGGAGAGATTGGGATAACAGAGCTTGATGTTATCTACGGTTGATAATTTCAATGGTGTAATTGGATGACAATTCTACAATTAATTCGCAAATCCATATCTTGTGGTAGAGAAGGATCCCTTAACCAGATTTCTCTCATTGATTTTTCACTCAAATTAACTTTCTATTTTGTTATTCTTCATTTACATTCTTAGTTCATTTAGTTAATCATTCAACAAAACCCCCTTATTTAATTTATTGTTGCTGGAAAATAACAAATTCAATTAGAATCAATCCTCGTGGGAACGATATCTTACTCATCACTTTATTACTTGTGCGACTATTATACTTGCTACTTTCGAACGCATCAAGTTTTTGGCGCCGTTGCCGGGGATTGATTTACTAATCGATTTGTTATTTTGTTTTCATTGTTGATTCGTATTTTTTTTTTGTTTTTGTTGTTTTTCTTTTCTGATTGTTTGTGTTTAGGTGACATGGCAGTAAACTTTTAACAATTTAGTAGCCAATTTGAGCCACAATTACATTGGAGTGTAAATGAGGTAAGCACTCAGAACATTGAACAACAACTTTCTGAGCTAACTTCTCTTGTGGAAAACATGGCTGCAGGAGATATGCAGAAATCTTATGCATGTGGGATATATTCTACCATGGAGCATCCAATCGACATGTATCAAACTTTACAGGAAGAATATATGGAACGGGCCAATGCCATGGGTGGATTTCTAGGACAACCAAGGAAATGGTATGATCCCTTCTCTAATACTTACAATGCCGGATGGGGAGATCACCCTAATTTTAATTACTGGAATCATCAATCAATCGCCCCAAATACCATACCAAATTGGCCACAAGGTTTCAATCAACCTAGAGTGCAGCAACCATTTCAAATGCAACCACCACCAATGCCACATCCAGCACCACAACCAGCTTCACAAAACTCACGTATGTCTATCCAAGATATTGTTAATGCACTTACCACTAACACAATGCAATTCCAGCAGGAAACTAGGGCAAGTATCCAAAATCTCGCAAATCAAATGGGACAATTGGCTACTAGTATGAGCAAATTCGAGGGCCAATGCTCAGAAAAATTATCTTCTCAAACGGTGATCAATCCAAGAGAGAATGCTTGTGCGATAACTTTGCGAAGTGGAGAGCAAATTCGAAATGGAGAGCAAATGGAAACTGGGACAAGTATCCAAAACCTGACAAAGAAATCACAAACTGATGAAGGAGATAACACCACTTCCACCATGAACAACACATCATCTTTTAAGGTCGATCTTGAAACTCAAATTCCTTCTTATGTTACTCCTCCACCATTTCCTAGCAGATTTGCAAAATCAAAGAAGGAAGAACAAGAACAAGAAATCCTGGAAACTTCTCACAAACTCGAGGTAAATATACCACTTCTGGATGCTATCGAGCAAGTACCTTGTTGTACAAAATTTCTCAAGGAGTTATGCACCAACAAGAGAAAGTTGAAGGGAAATGAGAAAGTAAGTGTGGGGGAAGATGTTTCAGCTGTATTGCAAAGAAAAATTCCTCAGAAATGCAAAGATCCAGGTACGTTCACCATTCCATGCACCATTGGTAGTACCAAGTTTGAAAGAGCTATGTTAGATTTAGGAGCATCTATTAATAACATGCCATATTCTATTTATGCTTCTTTAAATCTTGGACCTTTTGTGAAAACTGGTATTACCAATCAGTTTGTTGATCATTTTAATGCATATCACAAAAGAGTTGTGGAAGATGTACTTGTGCAGGTGAATCAACTGGTTTCCCAACAGACTTCTATGTCCTTAAATAGAGGATGAGACATCTCCTAATCCAACACCGATTCTTTTAGGGAGACCATTCTCGAAAACTGCTAGAATCAAGATTGATGATCATTATGGCACTTTCACCCTGGAGTTTGATGGCAAAGTGATCCGTTTCAGTATTTTCGAGGCAATGAGTGAGCACACAGGGACAGAAAATTCCAAAGAACCAAGAAGGTTGATACAAGTGTCCAAAGAAATGGAGGAAGCTATGGCATGCTTAGATGAGACTATAGCTATAATCACAAACAAGTATGATGTTTCGTACATTGAATTACCTTTATCTAATGAGAAACTTCTTCCTTCTGTGATGAAAGCCAATATCTTGGAGCTTAAGCTACTTCCAGATTATTTGAGGCATGTGTTTTCGGGTGACAAAGATCCTTTGCTAGTTACAATAGAAATGGGCCTTGCACCACTAGAAGAAGAGAAACGCGTCCGAGTACTTAGAGTTCACAAAACAGCTATTAAGTGGACGATTGCTAACATCCAAGGCCCAGCCATATGCTTACACCATTTCTTATTGGAAGAAGGATCCAAGCCCACTAGAGAAGCACAGTGGAGATTGGATCCTCCCATGATGGAACCAACGTCGGGCTGAGGACGTTAAACCAAGCGCTTATTGGGAGCCAACCCAATGTTTTTGAAAAATAAATAAATAAAATAAAATAAAATAAAATAAGGTAATAATGATCGATTTTTATGTCTCGAGGAGATTCCTTTCGTAGGCCATCAAATTGATCAGGTTTTATCTCTCTTTGCCATCTGTCTTATTTGTTTTTATATTTCTTTTACTTGTTTTTGACTTTGTTTGCTATTGTGTTGTTATCTCTTTTATGTGTCTTTAGTTTCGTTTCTACTCTTTTCTTTTCTTCTTTTTGTTTAATTTGATTAGTTCGTACTTCGAATTCAGTTTGTGCAACAGCTTGAGGGAAACATCCAAAGGGGAGCTGAAACCATTGCCCGAAAGTTTGAAACGTGCATATCTTGGAGAAGAACAGACTCAATCGCATTATCGGTAATATCTCTCCTTTTCTTCTCTTCAATGGATGCCGATATCTTCCTGTCGAACCTTCGTAAATATTTCCCTTCACTTCCTCAAAATGCTGTGTTTAAAATTTATAAAGTACGGATGACTAGACTTTGGGCATTGATGCTCCTAAATGTGCTGCGGATATCCGGTGGCTTATTGAAGCCAAGGTGAGATTATCCGGTGAGCCGGACATTAATCTCGCAAAATACATGCCTGGTCTAGGAAAGAGCTACTACGCCAAGAGGCGAAGAGCGAAAAGGTTACAAGTATGTTTTAAATGTGCTAGATGGAATTGTAACCAGACTTGTCGTTCATTAGGTTTTGCGTCCAGGAATAGAGAAGATAAACTTTTATTTATTAAGAATGGTTTGAGGTAATGAGTCGCTGATAAATTTTTTGTTAACTCTTTGAGTCCACATTCTTGTGGACTGGTCAGCGTGAATTGCTTAATCTAGGACAAAATTTCGTGATGAGTTGCAGTGTTATAGTCTAGGGAATCTGACTAAAAACGACCCTGTTTGCCAGTTTATAAGAAAACTGGATGGGAAGCAAATCCCCGACTCATAGAAGGCGTTCAGCCGTTACTGGACGTAAAACCAGAGGAAGATGTGAGCCACAATCACAACTACTTGTATATTTGAATGTGTGTTGTTGTTGTAGAATTTTTTTTTCTTGTTTCGTTTGATCTGATTATCAATGGTGTTTTTGGGTTGTTGTTGTTTGTTGATTTTGTTTGTTTTAATTTCAAGTTTTCCTTTTGACAAACCATATGACTACCCTATGGCATAAGTACACGTGGGAGATAAGTGTGGAGGTTTTGTAAACCTCCGCCGAAAGTGTATCTCCATTTTTAATGCTTCACGTGAGAGATAAGTGTGGGAGTTTTGTCAACCCCCGTCGAAAATGTATCTCCATTTTCCATGCTTCACGTGGGAGACAAGTGTGTAGGTTTTGTCAAACCTCGCCGAAAGCATATCTCATTTTTTCAAATCTTGGGGCAATAAATCTGCATCGAGCAACCCCCACCGAAATATGTCCCCATGTGTCAAAATTTGAGAGTTTTATGGGTGTATATATACATTCTGCATATTTTCATATGTCATTCCATAACCGGTCTTGCAATTGAAAAGCATAATATCTAACGTGTCTTACACAAGATTAGAGCACTTGTAGAAATGGAGAAAACACCAATTCGGCGATTCCGCAATATATGCGTATTTTGCGGATCGCAATTTGTTAAAGATGGAGAGTTTACCACAGCAGCTCTTGATCTTGGTAGGACATTAGCTGCGAGGGGTATTAATTTGATTTATGGAGGGGGTAGTCTTGGGTTAATTGGGTGTGTGTCGACAGCTGCATCCTTGGAAGGAAGTAAAGTTCTCGGCATTATCCCTAAACCATTAGCTGTGCGAGATATCGTAGGCAACACAATCGGGGAAGAGTTACAAGTCTCTAGCATGCATGATCGTATTGCACATATGGTTGTTAAGTCCGATGCATTTATAGCTTTACCCGGTGGTTATGGCACATTAGAGGAGATATTTCAAATCACCTCTTGGGCACAGCTAAACATCCAAAAAAAACCCATTGGTTTGTTAAATGTCAATAACTTTTTTGATGGTTTGTTGTCTTTTCTTGATCAAGCTGTAGAAAAAAAGTTTATCTCACCATCAGCGAGGCAAATCCTTGTTACAGCTTCAACGGCAGGGGAGTTAATTGACAAACTACAAGAATTCGTCTATTCGCCTGATCCAACAACAGCTCGGATTGATTGGTTTGGAAAAGGCAATAAGAGGCGTAAATTGGATTTAACACTCCATCTGTAATCTCTATTTGCTGGTTTGCTTCGTTTTTGTTTGCTTTCTTTTTATTGTGTTTATTTGAAGTTTTTCATGTTATTTATTTTGAGATTTTTCAGGTTGTTTCTTTCCTCCCAGTTAATATTTTCTAATCTTGTTTTTAGGAGTGGTTGGCTTAAAAAAAGTATAAGTTCCTCTTAAAACGCATTCTGGATCTCTTTTATCCAGAAGTGAATAAGGAGGCATAACCTTTAAACTTTTTAGACCCATTCTAACTGACTTGTTTTTGTTTGCTGGTTTGTTGGACTTTGTTATTTTATGAGTAAGTTTGGTTTTATGTCATCTAGAGAAATTTGTGGAAAACAACTTGAGAATGGCAGAATATGGGGTTTCTTGAACCCTTGAAACGCATTCTCTTGAAATAAATCTGTAGTTTGTTTATTTCATGTTGTTTGAAGTGTCTTGTATCTTGTTTTGTTCTTTCATAATAAAGGTATATAGGCTGGAAACCCTAAGTCTGCGGGCTACTGGTCCTAAGGATTGTTGAAATATACAATCTTGACTCAGGTGTAACAACGCCACGTACCCTATTTTTTGCATTTATGGGCAATGATAAGGCAATGATTTGAATTGAGCATAACTCTTGAAAAATGATAAATGATTGCTGATCTGTGTGCTTGAAATATTTATTGGTTTTCGCTTTACCTTTGATTCCTTGCACAAAATTGAGCACCGAACCATTATCGCTGAGTTATTTGTTTACTTAGAGAAAGTTTATGTAATTTAAGTGTTTCTTCAGATTTCAATGAATTTTAGAACTTGTTTGATAGTCACTCGAGGCGAAATCCTAGACTGTGCAACATTAGAGAAATGATTTAGGCCATCTTTGGACCGTTTGAGCCTTAAGAGCCAACCTTGACTAAAATTGATCCCTAGTTACCCCTTTGAGCCCCTGTAAACTTTTTTCTTTGTTAACTCACCAAAAGATTTCCTAACCTTAATTGAATTTGTTCCAAACAGTTTATCCCTTACCTATGAGGATGTAAATCATTCGCAATTACATTTTGAGCTATGTTCTGGTTTTGGGAAGTTAGAGGAGGTTGGATTGTGCCATGAGCAATGCAAGTTGAGTTTTATTATGTTTGTAATAAAAAAAAAGAGGAAAAAAATCTGTACTTATCTTCCACGTACTTAAACATTGAGGACAATGTATTGTTTAAGTGTGGGGGAGTGAAATTGCAGTTAAAAAAAAAAGAGAACAGAAAAAAAAAAAAAAGAAACGAAAAAGAGGATTCTATACCCTTGGGTGTTCTTAAAAAGAATGAAACAAACAAAGTATGGGGGTAGTTTCCTTTGTTTTCTAAAAAACAAAAAAAAAGAAAAAAAAAGAAGATTGAGTGTTCTAAATAAGTTTGGGGGAGTAGTAACCTGGTGAATCAAAATAAAGTTGTGTTATTGGGGTGAGCTCTACATAATCTTGAATGATTTATGTGTTTGTGGGTGATTTGAGCCAAATTATTATCCTTGATCATACCTTCACCCAAGTCAAACGTTACAAGCTAATAAAGTCCTACTTGATCCTTGGTGTTGTACATGTCTACATTAGTGGAGAGTGACTTGAAAAGCAGGCCGATGGAGTTCATTTATACACACATCTTCAATATTAAATATGATTCATTTTTATGCATAAACTCATCCGGGTTACAAGTGATTAGGTGAGAATGGCTCTATACACACACACACTTGAGGATTGAAGTGAAGCGAAACTAATTTTTGAGATAAAATTCTTGATCAAGTGCATTATTTTGAAGTATTCCTTGGGTTATA